>VBVQ01002928.1:0-21813 GCA_011636635.1 Tetramorium simillimum
CTCCCCCTCGTTTAGAAGCGCTCGGCATTTCGCTCGTAACGACCTTTCGTCGTGGAACTGGGGCGCGGTCTACTTTCTATGGATAGCCCCTCCCCCCTCCGGTCTCCCCCCCCTTCGTCCTCGCTCGTCGGGAATCGCGCGCGATGAATGGTTTCATAATTCGCGATAAAACGGAGAGCCATAATTACCAGGCTGCCGTCTGGTAGACGCAAATTGATTAATTACAGATAACCCGACACGCTTATCTCGCGCGTACACGATAAGATCTTCCACTTCGCGGATCGGCGGTGTCACGGAGCGCTCGAACGCCGCGCCACTCCTCGCCGGCCTCGTGACAGAAGTTATTCCTCCGGCTGTCACATCGTTCACTCACACCTGACAGAGAGCAAGAGCCATGACTCCACCGGCGGTAGAAAAGTTCCTCATCCGTGTCACGAGTCGCAGTTTCTTCTCACTTCACTTTGGGAAGTTATTTCGCGGCGAAAAATGAGGAGACTCGCCGGCAGCGGTGCCTCTCTCTCTCTCTCTTTCTCGTGGTACCCTAATGAGTATCCCGTGATAATTAAGATGGATGTAGCGTCGATATAACTGGCTTTTCATAAGTTTTTACATCGGCGCGCTTGATGACCGCGACGGACATCGATATATCTACCTTAACGAGGCGGATGCCCGTCGGCGTCCGCGATATCGGTATCGAAAGTTGTCCGAAACCAAGTTCGATCGCGTCACGATACCGCGAGTCGTTTCGGGAACGCCGCTCGTCGCGGTCGCATTTCTCTCTTTTTTTTTTTCTCTTTGCGTGGTATCCTTCGCGAGATAAGAATCGGTGTCGTGCGTGCGTCGTCTCGGGGTTCGCATAAAGTGCACGGCCGTCGGTGTTCCGCGACTGGGCTCGCCACGACACGCGGAGGAGCCAAGCGGGTCCTTGAGCCGCTCTTATCTGTATACGCTCTCGTGGTTGGCCCTCGTCATTCTTGAATCGAGTCGACGGCTGATCGAAGCGCTCGAGGACCCCGCGCCCGTCGTCTCCTTCCACGGCGGCTCGGCGCGCGGCGTTCGATTACATTCGAGTATTCATGAATATGCATGGCGAGAGGTGGGCGCCCGCGAAAAAATTTACGGCCCCGACAGTCTGACGTTTCGAGGACCGCGACTGCGTTCGCGCGAGCGAGCACGCGCTGAACGGGGCCTAACGATAGCCGAGAATAATCGAAACTGACGTGCCTCCAGGGACCCCGCTACACTTCTCGAGAATCAACGTTCGGGCGCCGGCGATACGCCGCTCGCTGCAGTGAGCGCAAAGTAACTTTCGCGAATTCAGCAAAATTGATATGTAGAAACACTTGTAATGTAGAATTAATTACATCGATTTTTTTTTACAGGGTAACATAAAGAGCACGGAGATAGCGATAATTAATGTGGCAATTCATACGTTTGTTCGATTATAAATGCCCGATTTAACGCGCGGGCACGAACGGATCTTTGATCTTCTCTCCGCGGCCGCCGATGAATGCGACTGTAACGATCACGCGAATACGCAATATCGAATCATTAAAACGTATAAAGGTGAGACCTAAACAAATCGCTTAGGGTTTGTAAAGTAGAGCCGTAATAGTCTCCGCTCATGAACGATCCCGCGGCCGTCATTTACATCGTGAAGCGTCTCGTGCACGCGCCGGTTCGATTCATCCGTCGAGTTACCGCGCTGAATTCGACCACGAGGTTGCTCTCGATCTCGATGCTCGGCACGGCAAATATGGCACCGCGACGCGGATGAATCCTTTTAGAATTATGGCATCGAGATTCTAATCTCGCGCAGGGTACCGCGAACCGATCAACGGCGCGAGCGATCCTTTCATATATCAGCTGGAATTATGGCGGCAATCCTTATCCACCTGCGATATTTCTGCATTCACTTTCGTTCGAGCCAACAGTGCGAAACTATCTCGGAAAAACGAAAGTAATTATTGCAACAAGTCTTTACATACTCAATCGATACTTAGTATATTGACTATTTATTTTCACCGCGAGAGAAGTTGGAAGCAATTGACCTATTCTCTGATAATAATTATAATGAACAGTTAGAAACACAAATACAGTTAGACTTGCCCGGGCAATTACACGTCACTACTGATAGCGCGAGCAATTTTACTTTATTAATCGATCCAGAGATATTATTCTCCTGTAAAAAATCATAAAATCATAATTAATTATTTAAAAAAAGTCATGTATATACATAACTGTCTATTTATGTTTATGTCAAGAAATATTTAGTTAGATTTGAAACCCTATATTATCTCCGCAATGTTATTACTCAACTATCTTCTATCGTCAGTGGAATCTCGGTGAAGCTTTCGATGACATACAGAATATCATACATTACGCAAACGTGAAGAATGAAAGTAATTGTGATGTATCCGTTTAGAATTACGAGCCGTCGATTGCGAGAAACTGATGGGTATGTAATTCGTGGTAACGGGGAATATGTCGTGCGGTACAAAACTCCATAGAATTCGAAACAGGTTCGAAGAATCCAGGATGAGAGTTAAAGCACTGTTGCACACATAATAAACCCCGCATCTATGTGCTAAGATTGCTTTATCTTAAATTGTAAAAAAAACAAATTTGTGACCCATGAAGGGATGCTGTGCCCTCGCGTCTTATGCATGCTTGTTCTTACGTGAGTCTTTCTATCGCACCTGTTTATTCAGGCCGTTCTACATTTTATCGCAAGCGACTTGCGACAACCAATAGGTCGAACTTTGAACACAAAAGCGACACTCACTGGTTGTCGCAAGTCGCTTGCGATTAATGTAGAATGACCTTTACTCGCGATTTATCAATTGTTTGAGACCAGCATCTGATTATGCTTTCAAACCGGCGCTTTATATTGATTTCGATCGGCCAGATGGAGATTGACACTTTTGAACGATTGCCTTTACCCATTTATGCTTAATCGACATCTCGAGTCCAATCGTGAAACTTTATTGAACGGTCGTTAACCGCTCGCTGTCGCGTTAAGTCGTACATTTTTCAGTTCCACGACCGTTTAAGAATTATCACGTTTCTCTCATCGCGGATAAATCATGATAAATCGCATACCGCCGCGAGCCGCTTATTGACAGGAGGAAAATTTAGAATCACGTCATTTAGAGTCACGCTCCGTACTTGCGCTCGTCTTTGAAGATATCGGGGGAGACGAGGTCCTAAGATCCGAGATATTGCGCAAAAGTCTTCTGTCCTCGCTACGGCGAATCCTTTTCATCGTTCGCTAACAACGCGAGCGCACGGCGCGAGGCTGCGCTTCGCAATATCGGGACGAGCCATCGCGCCGATGGATGGCTATCTCTTCTTAACCCGGAGCGTGCTACGCAGCGGCGCGGCGCGGCGCGGCGCGGCCCAAAGCGCGGACTTTCTAACGATTCGGCGCAAGGCATGATCTGACCCGGGTCGACCCAGCCATTCTCGCTGGCTGGAACTAGCGTGTAGCACCGTCGCACACACGCGAAGCGGGGCCCTCTTGGCACCGATCAATTAATCATTAATAGGCGCTAATACCCGCCGCGTATCGCCGTCGATTACGGACGTGCGCGTACGGTGCCGGACGGTTCTCGTTCTAGATTCTTGCGGCTTAAAGTCGAAGCGCTTCCTCCTATGTCGATCAATCCGTAATTCCGTCAGCCACGCTCGAACCGCACGAAGGATTGCCCCGACCTGGACGTCGGATGTGTTTGGGAAAGGATTGTATGATGTTTCTATGATGGATGATCGATGAAATTAGAGATCGTTAAAAATGACTGTATTGTTGCGCAGATCGATTAGATACTTCCTGTACAGATTGCCCCGAGCTTGCTATCTGCTAACTCGAATAGATCCCTGTATTTGGCTCGCTGTCTGTCTACAATTTTAATATCATAAATTCAAATAACACGTTTTAAAAAGTACGTCAATGTTAAATTAATGAAATTAAAACTGAGATACAAATTCTAGAATATAATTCTCTCTCTATTTGATTAATTTAATCGCGATCTGTTGATGTATAATCGTTAAGCTGCCTTCTTTTCCAAAGGCAACATATAATTTAACGATATAAAAGGCGATTTAATGAATTAATTAAGTTTATTGAGTACCTACATTCACCTGGCAACCGGCAACTGTCGGTTTTAGATAGCAATATCGCGGCGATGAAATGCTTTTACGCATTGATTGTACGGTGCGTCTAACCGTCCATAATGATAGTCCCGTGCGCGCTTATACGCGGGCATTTACACTATTTACGAAATTAATGATGAAAAGCGTGTCGACTGACACTAATGCGACCTGCTTACTCGCGTGTGTCATTCCGGATATTTCGATGTGATCGTAGCTATGGCAAACGTTTTTCGCTTTGCGATATATTATTGCGATATTAATGAATCGTGTCGATAATTTAACATTCGATTTGCAACGAATTGTATCCGGTTTGAATATCTTAAAGTAATATGCCACAAGAAAGGTGAACAGTTTCCGCTTTAAAGTGATATTTTTAGAGGGAGAGATCTCATATTTTGTTTCCAGTTTTACTGTATTGAATTAATTCTATTTTTAGAATCCACTCTTTCCAATCTATATTTATTGTTAGAATACAAAATAGTATTTTACTTATAATTTTATGCATAAAAAGATCAATAAAAGCGTGATTAAATTAGCCGGAAATCCATGACATAAATTATCGTTTGGATAATAGCTATTAATTTTAGAATCATTAAATCGTTTAAAGTGGGTTTTAAGTAAAAATTGTAAATGTAAATTATTTAATAATTATTTTTATCTCAATTTTCATCATTTGTCCATATAACTTTCTATCTAGTAAAAACTGAAAACAATTGCTAACACTTGATTCTAATATCGCATACCGAAGTTTCACAAATCCATATGCGCGGCTCTCGGCGACTATAGTAATTCCACTTATTTGGCAATTAACGATATCTCTGTATCTCCATCCGGGCGAATAAGCCCGAATTCGCTACGGTGCATGCGAATCGCGTTTAGAAAGTAGCCTCTTATCGCGGGCAGCGGGCAAACTGCCCGGGGATTTTCACGGAATCACTACGATTCGTCGATCGATTTAATGGTCGGCCACGTGGCCAGCGCCTATCTAATCGCCAAGAACGTTAATTAACCTGAGAGCCACGTGCGCGCTTTCTCCCACATCCTGTGTACGTACACAGGCGTGTGCGATACCGCGTTTGCGCACGTGAAACGGTCGGTTCGGAAAGGTACGTACATTCTTACCTGGACTTAACGCCGTCTTTCTCCGCCTGACAGATCGCTACCGTGCGTCTGCAAGCCGATAACCGTGAACCCGCCTCAGCCTTTATCTCCCGTGTTCTATCATTTATACAGAAATGTGCCGGGACGTGTTCATCAAACGTGAATTTAATTAGCGGCGACTAGGAGCACGATTATAAATACTTTCAGTCATGTTTTCATTTTCTTTCCTCAGCCGAGGCAATCAATCTGAGAGAAGAACAGAAATTGCGATCGTACAACAAGCATCCGTCAGACCGTCAAATTAAAAAGAAAAGACACAGGCATTCTATTCGCAAGAAATAGAATGATATATGAGCGCACTTTTCGTTGCGTTACAAGCCGTTACATAATTCGAGCGATATCGGCGCGCCGATATATTTTCTTAATCGCCGCGCACGATCCAGCGACAACGTGGTGGTTTTATGTCCCATTCTTTCCCTCCGGTTTACCTACCTCTCGCGCGTTTTTCGCGTTTTTCGTCGCGATGGCGATGCCAAGGCTTGCGGTCACTCGCGTTTTCTACGCGGCCATCGAACCCCACTGACTTTGACGTCGGGTTGCCACATATTCTTGGCCAGTTAAGTGCTGCCCGCATCCTACACGCCGTTACGCATGGACATTGTAATTTCCAGACGGTCGCGAGCAACGAGAGAAAGATAGTGTGCGCATAAAGCAAGGTGTATCGACGGCAAGTCGTTCTCCGCAGTCGAGCTGTAATCAACATTTTATTGGCTCTAGCCGCGTATCTTCCCCGTGCTATAATTCTCGTTGCTCTTCCTTGGCGATCGTCCCGGCGTATCTCTTCCGGCTACCGCTCTCGTTAGCGCACGCTCGCATGAACAATGTCAGTGATTGAATTAGGGATAATGATGCATGTCAGCGGTTAAGTTGCGCGCTAAGGAAAGTACCGACTTTTCTACGTCGTCCTCGTTGAGTGCCCGTCAATAATAATGTTAAAAGCTGGATACACCGGCGATAATTTCAGCGGATCCAATTATTTTGAATTCTCACAGCGTTGTTAGGCGAAGCAAACACGATCATTATGCAGCGAGCATTTGATAGTCGAAATTAATTAAAATCAACCTGGTTAATTATTGCCCGTGCCTTTCACTTCCGGATTTTCGTTAAGCAATAATATAAATATGTATTCGAGAATATTATAATTTACGTTACTCAGAATATTATAACGTTTCTTCGGAATTGCAGAGCGCGATACAAGTCTTACATATAATAATGTTCACGATCGTATCTCTGTGTGCGTCGATTTTCCTAGATTGAAGATCGGCAACTTGAATGTCGGCGTGATATCCTCGACTCTATCGATTGATTCCTGTATGGCTCGTTAGAGCTATGACTAATTACACCTCGTTATAGGTCAATGCTTAATTACACCGCGGGCAAGATTCCACCTCTTTCGGCCTTATCGTCTTCGTGATCTTAGAAGCGCGGCAACAGGTTCTCTCCCGCCGCCACGATTTTATGCACGAACACCATAATTCTTGCTCCGAATATCGTTGAACTCGGACGACCTCTTACATTCACGTGTCACGAGCGATGTAACGAGAATTGCCGATTTATATTTATACATGCACGCTCTGTACCGCCGGTGTATGAGCATAATTAATTGAGTAGTAAACGAAATTAATGCTCATGCTGAATTTCATGCTACACGAGCTGTCTTTTAGCTGATATTACGACCGGTGACAGAAAAAGAGGGAACGAGACAAGCGTGAAATGCCGGCTGAAGAATATTAATGAACGAGGAAAAAGAATAATTCAGTCTTTAAAAAAAACCATCATCATACATTTTTCCCTGATTTACGAAGAATGTAGTAAAGCCTCGAGGACTTCTGTTTACCGAACCAGGAAGTAAATCGCACGAGGTTTTTTTCTATGTCGCATTGCACGAATAAACACATAAAGTGGCATCGCGTCGATTCTTAAATGTCATGTCCTTGCATTGCAAAGTGATGTACAGATGCGCGCTATTGAATCAATTTTATTAAGTTTTTACCTGTTATCTGTCTGTTGAATGCCAGATATTTACTTACACACACGCACGATCGTGAACATGCTCAATTTTCGCATTTTTACAAACGAAAGATTCGCTCCGCGAGTGATCTTTCTACGCAGAATACTTTGACGCTCTGATATTCATAATACTAAAAAAAGGCAATAAATTAATATTTTTTTCTCTTAATTTATTGGCAGACATTTCTGTGAAGAAAAAGCAATTTAAAAAAAAAATACATCGTTTTTCTTCCGTTTTCTTTTATTTCACAAGTGTTTGCAGCAGGTCTCTCGTGCTCGTTCGTACCGAAATGATGATAAAGATTTATGCGCATTTTCAGACCCAATGCCACACGGCGCAAATCGAATAACGGACATTCTCACGTTATAAGGTAGCGCGGTCTCTCGACTTCATAAGATTACACCCTGGCCCTCGCGGACGGAGCGTGTGCGGCCGGGCACGTGTTACGCGCGTAAACTCGTACCGCATTTCCCCGAAGTGGATTCGCTTCGCCTCGTTCGCCACGTATCTTGTTATCGTTTAAGGCTGATTACGAAACGCGGTAGCGCGCGGGCCGCTTTGAGGAGATGATTGCGCGATGATGAGGTCTGGAATCACGAAACATCGGCGACGTGGTCGTCACGGCCGCGTCTCCTCTCTTACTCTCTCTCTCTCTCCCCCCCTCTTTCGCTCTCTCGCTCATCGTGCTCTAATCGTCGACGACGTTCCTGCCTTCGCGTTCTCTTCCTTCTCCCTCGGTGCGCCTCTCTTCGAGGCTGCGGCCTGATGAATGGCCGGTTTTCTATTCTCTTCCACCCGCTTTCTCTACACGTGATTCTCCCTCGTAATCGCCCGGGTGACAGATCTAGGTTGCCGGCGCGCTTGCATCACCCATCGCGCGATCCTCCGCCGAGGGAACTCGTGAGGCTCTTCTTTCTCCTACGGGAACACGTCGCCCGCGGGACCGTCCGCACCACGTGGCCCGTTTGTCTCGCTCGATCCACGTCGATCATCGTCAAGGAAGTGCCGCGCGAGCGCGGCTCCGCGGGCTGCTCTCACCTTTCCCCGTTAGCGTGCGCTAGGCTTACGACACGCTCGTTACGGTCGCGCGAATCTCGCTCTTTAAGGTGGCGACGCGACGAGATAATCCGCAACGACGTGCGCCGTTTGCTTTGACTGACCTGCCGCGTCAATCATCAAACTGACTCGAATTCCAAGCTCGCGAGAGTTTCGTTTGTTGCGCCGGAGAAAAATTGTGCCAAGGATACGAAGGAATTGGATATTTTCTCGCTCACGTTTTCCCGTCGTCTCTCGCTGAAGCCAATCGGGGACTCTCCAGCCGGCCGACTCTCGTGGCGTTCGTCGGCAAACGACCGAGCGCTTCCTTTAAAGGGATCCTTTAAAGTGCTCGTCTTACCCGGTCTTTGGTACGTACCGGCACGTCCGTCCTTCCTGTCGCATCGAAACGCATTCACGTCTCCCCGTCGTCGTTTCTCATCCCCCCTCCCCTCCCTTCCCCGATCTACGCGCGGCTTCTCGAACTCGGACGTCATAGACAGCTGGTATCTTTATCGTATCGATTCGGCTGACAAACTGGAGGATACCGCAAGACGAATAGCCGATCTGCATGAGGTATGGAGTCGTGCGCGTTGCGATTAGTCAGGAAGACTCGGCGTCCTCGTGCTCTAATGGGCATCGTTAGCCGTTCAAGTAGTAAAGGAGAGGAGCGTGTCGGTACGCGGACGGGATAGGTGCTCTGCACTCTGAGCCTAACTCGGGTTAACGTCTAGTGCAACGACACGAGGCAAGTCCGACGAGCGAGAGAGACTGACGAGAGAAGACAACGTGGTGTATACGCAAGAGCGGCCCAGCGCCATGGGTAAAGACTGTCCCGGCTAATCATCCCACGATCGTCATCCGCGACTTTTACCCCCTTTCATGGTAACGCAGAATATATGGTGAACGAGGAAGTCGTCGGTTTGATGAAAACGATACAACGTAAGACGTCTAATGAGCGCCGCTCAACTGTCGCTTCTCGTCACGTTCGCCGGAATCCACGACTATTCCCGATACTTTTTTCTCTGTCTTCAGTTTGATAATGGCACATTGATTTTTATGGCTTTTACAAGCAGGTCCGTTACGTAACGCATCTTTTTCCGCAGTGCGGATTTTTCGTTAGAAAAGGAAATTCGACGGAGATATTATTTAATCAAAAGAGATGGTATCGTGTCGTAAGCACTAATATTTTAATTTCATAGATAATTAATTCTGTAAGCTTCACACATCTATGGATATTCCGTTAAGTTTTTAATTAAAAATTGAGAAAATGTAAGGATTTTTTTTTAAAAGTTTAAGAAATCTTTTGCTTGATTTTCAAAATCGAATGTACGTTGCTACAGATTACTACCGTTAAAGTTCGAAATATAATCGTCCATCACCTTCGACGTTCTCCTTCGCTTACTCGGCCTGTCGTTATAGCCAGGAGATCGGAAGTGGGTCGTGATACGGGCGCGGTAGCCAGTCACGGCGAAGGTAACGTTAGGTGGGGTACGCACGATCTCATTCCTTGCACTAGGGTAATGATAATTAATCCACCAGGGACCGCTCCTTTCAGCCTGACCACGCCAACGGTCAACGCCGGGGCGCCGTTGTTGTTCCTCCATCTCGTTCAAGACATCGACTTTGTCGACCCGCCGCTCTTCTCTTCCCATTAACCAATTAATAACGTCACCTAGTGCGGCGTTACCGTTCCGGTTCTCCTCGCCGCGTTGACCCTGACGAACGGTACCTGCGAGCTAGGCCGGGTTCGAAGAACCCTCCTAGGTGATTATAACCCTTGAGGACGCAATCTCCCCGCCGTTGGGAAATCGCTAGATTGTATTAGAGATTAAGAGATCTTATCGACGCGTTGCGTTATGATTACGCAAGCGATTGCTAGTTATATTATAGGGAATGTATGAAATCCAACAATGGCTTCATGTATAATATATGCATATGTATCTCTATTTACTTTTTATAGACTATATTTTGTGAGTAGATGGATTCTTCTCGTAAAAAATTGATTCTATTAAAATAAATCGTTACTGGAAATAAGAAGAATACATTTGTTTTTGAAATAATCTTAATTAGAAAAAAGAATCTTTAGATACACTGAGAGAAAAATGTAGTTACTTTTGACCTCAACCACAATTTCATAATATTTCTAATGATAATTATGGTTAACATAATGATGCATATAATTAAGTTAATCATATTTATAGTTAGAAATATTATAAAATTACGATTGAGGTCAAAAGTAACTATATTTTACTCTCGGTGTAACTGTCGTAAATTTTAAGATGTAGATTCCTTTGTGATCTCAAAGGGGCTTGCTGTGGCTGTAGATATACACTATATTGATTGTCCGCGTCAATTAATAATCACTTGCGGTTTTCCAACACGGGCATGCATAATTAAATTTCTTCGTCTCGCGGATAGAAGTCTCCCCGGGGGCAGGCCCGAAGCGCCTGGAAACAATTTTCTCGCAGCTGCTCGAAGCAACGCGAGAGCGTTGCGCGATATAGTGAGCATAGCCGTTTATAAATTACAACTGTATCTTTCTAACCGCAGATTGAAGGTGATAAGGTACTTCGACGGGGCATGAAAGCCCGGCCGCTCTATGCGCTTTTATCTCACCTCTCGGTACACGCCTCGTGAGAGATTGCGAGAGTAATGTCACGCTTGGCAATGGCCTACACAATTAACTCGCGCTACCCGCGATCCAATGTCTTTTTTCCATATGCAATTTTCTTCCGAGAATTTTCCCAAGATCGTGGGACGACGCGAGTCCGAGTGCACTTGTGCGCGGCGCGCGGCGTGTTAAACATAATTATTACGTTCTCCTCGCTCCGTCCCCCCTCACCCCCCGCCTCTCTTTCGTCGCCCGATTGACATTAGCATCGTGACATTAGCGCGCATCGTACTGACATAAAGGAACCTCCTCTTGATTTCTCGATAAATGAACGAACGATTTATAAGCAGCCGCTATTTATAATTACGTATTCCATTTCCCGAACCGTCCTGCTGTCTGCGGGCCGCTGATGTATACCCCGATTGTTTCGTAAAGAGTGTTTTTGATGGAATGCGACATCGCGTTTAAGTATACCTCTATCGCAATCTTAACCGGATTATTAATCTCCGTCCGACGTACACGGTTTTGAATCGCACGATTGTACCGGGCCGGAGTTAGACGCGACCGTTCGAGACCGCGTTGCTTCACGACGAGAATCAATCATATCACTCGCGTGTGTATGGGATTTTACTAATTGCACAACCGTCAAATAATGAAGCTAATAACGCGCGAAGACCAGGAAGGGAATCAAAAGGTACAAGCGGTTTTTTTTTTCTCGTTCGATAAATATTATTTATCAGCCGGATTATGTAAAAGATAACTGCATATAATTATTTCGCGGTATTATTTCTCTCGGTTATTGCACAATGCGATAATCGCATGCGCAACGTCGTGTAACACATCGAGGTGTTTTGTTTCAATCCCTCTTATTCACGATCGCTTTTATATGCACGATCGCTGCACCGCGTACGACCGGTGTTCGCCGCTGGTAGTACACATTGTCATAAGCGACGGGGACGAGCCAAGCCTCGGACCGAATGGATGGTCTCCCCGCCTCCGAGTGTGCCGAAGATTTATCGCGCAAGACGTTTCGAGCCGCGACTTGCAGACTTTCCCAGAGAAACGTAACCAGACCGACGTTGGAACCACAACGGATTCTCCCGCTTTGTTTCTCTCTAGATCCACAACCTCGTCCGGCTGTCGTATCTCTCATTGCGGATTCGTTGCATTCACGGCGAATCCGTTGTATTCACGGCGAGATTTATTATTATCCGAAAACAAACGTACAAAAATGTAATCCTCTTCGTCACGATCGGCAATTAGATCCTCGTAGTTGATAAACGGGGATGATCAAAACCGGATGGTCATAAATATTGATATTATAATTGTTACGTATTATTAAAAAAATAACACAGTGTGGCATTCCTCGCCATTGCCTTGACTCATTCTACCAATTTTAATCTCTGGCTGGCGAAGCGAAATTTGAATAATTCCTCGGAGCGTTTCGTGTCTGGATCGCTCGGAAGGCAGAGCAGCAAAATCGGCCGTGTGATTTACTTTTGGAAATAGCTACTTTCGCGTAGATAAGAGCGACGGCGGCGGCGGCGCGGGAGCGAAAGAAGAGGCCGACGATCGTGGTCGATCTTGATGCTCGGAAAGAACGTCTAGGATGATTGCGCGTATTTTAGGAAGGCTGGAGAACCGGTCGCTCCCTTATTTTGCTCTTCTCTCAGCAGGAAGGAGCCCGGGCATCATCGTTCGCGAAGATAATGAAATGATTTAACAGAGGGGAGATACGCGGCCAAGAGCGATCGTCGGGCTGAAGATTTACCGTTCGTGTTAACCCCTTCGTACTCACGAGGCAAGTTATCTCGCCGCCCAAAATCTCCGTCCGTCCGGCATTTCGGATGATATGTTTCGTTCGTGTGACTCTTCGGGCGAAATTACTCGATTCAAAAATCAAACCGCCGCGCGTCGCGTTGAGCGCGTGAAACGTACGTGGAGAAACGCGGACCTTGGATCTCCGCTAAAAATTCGCCGCGTCGCTCGAGTACTTTTGAGCCGTACTGTAGGATAAGATCGCGTCCGTCGGACCAGGCATCGGTCGGATGCTGCCGGCGGGGACAATTACGCAGATGTGTGCCTTGTGTGGAGCAGAAGAGCAGGACGCGGCAAAAGCGTTTGGCGTGCGGGGTCGAGTTCCTCTCTTCGGCATCGCAGTCCGCTCCTCGCAGCCTCCTCCGTAGCCGCGCGTGCGTGTTCGTAGACACACCTACATAATGTAACCCCATCCTTTCTGCGTCCGGAATTAGTATGCACTTCGATGAGCGATCATGTGCGTGCACGTTGAGCCAGAATCCTCCGCTCGTCCTCTTCCTCGCGCGCGCGCTCGCGCGCGAGCCAGCACACGTGTACATCCCGTACGGACGAAGGAAATCCAGGGGGTGCGAGGGGGAGACAGAACGAGAGAGAGGCAGAAGTGATTACAGAGCGCGAGCCTCTGGTTGCCCCCGGCGCGTGCGTCTAGATCGGCCATCCTCTCCCCCCTCGTACAATCCTCCCGGTTTCACCTTTCCTGGAACACGGCCCCCGGGGGATTACCGTTGGATTTCAGCGCGTCGGTATCCAGAAACGTTAACGCCGCGCCGTCGTGCGGCGAGATGGAGGCTAGAAGTAGGGTACCCTCGTCGGCTCCGGCCACGTCAGGTGGCTTCAAGGACCTTTGCCACTTTCATATAAAACGCATCTCAATCCCATTGAAACAACCGACGATGCTCGTAATGTCGCGGCAATGAGAGGTTCACGGCACTTGCGACTAAAAAATGATAACGTTGCAGCTTCAACTTCTTTCATCGGACAAGAACGGTGTTATGTAAAAGCGGTATGAAAACATCGAGGAATTTGACGTTTTACAGAAAATCGACGTGGCGCCACGAAAAACTAATCATTATGTATCAACGGAGCAAACCGTCTCGTAAAAGTAATGATTGATCTTAATGGGCAATAAGAAACTCAGTGCTGCATGAGATAAGAGAAAATGAGTGGCGATTAACGTCGGGATCGGTTACGCAGCGCGAACACGCGACAACCGCTCGTTTGTGGTTTGCGTTATTTCTGATGTGACGGATGGCCACGTTAAAGTCGAAACTTATCGTCGATCTAACGTGAGGTTCAATTAAGGATGGAACGCGGGAAAATCGTGAGTGCTTTATTACGATACTCCCTCCCGCCCGTCGTTGCCGCGGCTATTTACGTGCGAGAAAAAGCGAGTTTATTGGACTATGAAGTTAGATATCGCGGACGCAGAGCGGGAGAAATAGCTAAGCGCGGATCAAGTCGGAATGATGGAGGATGTGCCGTGTGCGTAGATCTTAAACGCAATGTTTATCTCTCCCGCTTAGCGGTATCCCCGTGTTAATCTCCTGTTAACACTTTAGCTGCCTTATTTTACATTAATATCTTCGTTTTCTTTATATTAATATCACCGCAATAAGCAAGAAACGCGATCGGGAAGGAAATTATTTCAACGCAATCTGTTTATTGCGCGGTTTCAATATTTCCTCCAATCCTTTACCGTATTTTACCCTTCCACAAAAGTGCGCATAAACGACGCGTTTCAACAAATGGTACTTCCGTCATGTCGCACTCGGGACTTGGCCCAGTCTCGTCAGCTTTGTTCCGCACAATTGTCCATTTCGCCACGGTGAAATCATAGCGATCGCAATTAAGCGGCCGACGAGTCGTGAACCCGCAACCTCCCCGCGAGAGCGCGGAAATGTACACGCGGCCTCGGTGCTGCCTGCTCTCTCGAGGACGCTAGGCCGCTGCGCACGCTGAACTTTCACCGCAATTAAGCTAAAAGCGCAATTTCTGCGGCGACCGCGTTCACTCCTACTGGGGTTAATAGCTCCGCGCAATATCGCGCGCGACGTAATTCCGCAGAATTCCGCGCCGAACGGATTTGGAATTGTAATCGAGAATATCGCGGCGGAATGCGTTTAATGTTCACGCTCTGTGAAAAATTCGATTTAATTCTTGAGAACTATTTAGCTAGCAAACACTTGCGAGAAACACTTTGCAAAATGTTTTTAATTTACCAAGGATAAATCGCGTATGTCATAGTATTAAAACTAAATAGTTGTTATTTTGCAATAAATTAATTAAACTGTTTTGCAGAAGAAATTATCTTTATCGTTATTTTCATTAGCGCATAGCGTAAAAGAAGTATATATTTACTTGAATGTTTTAAAAATATATATTATAACTATATATATGACTAAAAATTCGGTTGGTTGCGTAGCTCAATGATATATTTTCAAAATGATGATATGTTTAATACGCGTACATAAATGTTTAATTTTTGAGACATTTAATGAATTATATGCGGATGTTAGAAACATTGAAAGTTTAAAAAGGATTTCTCTTCGGAAGAATTTCAATCTTTTTTTCGAATACTATTCAGAAAGGCACTTGAATGAAGGAAAACTGCGACGCGACGCAAACGAATCGTGGTCGAAGAGTTATGGCGTGACGAAAGAAAGGTTTTGTCGTCAAGATTTACGCACGGATGCACTCATAACCGTGAATTGTGCACCGTGGCCGATGGGCCGGCCATTATTATTACTCTAATCCACATCTGCATTGTCATTAGAGACCAGCGACGGCCACAACTCCTTTAACTTAGTCGATACCGCCTCTCGGTGGAAAGACAGTGTTTCGTGTCATTTGCCTTATCTGGAGAAAGCGAGGAGAGCATTCATTTCCCGGAGATTTTTTGAAAAAAAGAGGAGCAAGATAAGAAAATTATGTGCTAAATTATAATTTAAGAATAGCTATGAATTTGATCGATTTTTAAATAGTTATAATTTAATTAAATAATCTTTTAGAAGAATTTTAATACTGTAAATATTGAGAAAGCATATCTTTCGTGCGGCAGACATTGGTTTTCCAAAAGAGTTAATTGATATATCGTAAGAACAGGTTAATGTTGTTTATAGTCACGATGTAATTTCGCGGAATGAAATCTGTAACTTCGAAAGTCGCGAATTCGAGAAGTGCAGACAAAGTGCCTGCATTTATCGCTCCTTCTCAGCGAAGACGTGCAATTTATCTCGTGGCATGTCTTAATTTTTAATAACGACTTCCACCTTAATTATTGCGGCTGGCGAAATTAAATCGCGCTCAGGTGCGCACCAAAACCTTGCTCTCGCCGTTCGCATTTGGAAACGAGCGACGGACGGACAGTTGAACTTTTCTGCCGACAACCCCCGCGAGAGAGAGACTCCACGTGGCGTGTGCTGCCTTCGTTCTCCCTTTACGATCCGGCGGATTTCTCCTCGCAGGTGCCGTCGTCTTATTGACGCCGTGTCCGCTCCGAATTGAGCAATTACGCGGCAATAATTAGGCCCCGACTTTATATCTCCGTAAATTACGGCGCGGTAGCGGCACGGCATAGCGATCGAGAGCCGAGGCGTAAGAGAGAGGTACGGAGACAATGGGGTCCACGCCGGAACAATGGCGCGGCCCCATATAGTTGGGGCACGGTTCAGCGCTATAAACAATACCGTGGAGGAGCCCGGCTGATAGGGTCGCAGGGTCAGCCCCTGTGGGAGCTCATGACTCTCTTTACTTCTCTTCATCCGCCGCCCCGCGCCGTCCCGACTCCGCTCCTTCTTCCCAGCTTCCTTCTGAACGAGGTCACGAAATTAATTTTTCACCGTGCACGAGCTCGTACGAGAAAGGTCCCGGCGTGGCCTTACGGACCCCTACGGGGTTTACCAGCGTTTGCTACTATACGTGCTCGCGCACTCGTACACCACCTTCGATATATAGATAATTCGATGGGAATTTTTATTATAGGGTACTCTCATTAAATTCACTCAGGATCGGATCCACGTATCGTGAAATATTGACTTGAACCTCGGCAGCTTGAAAATTTAACCTTTGAAAAAAGAAATATGTTTTACGAGAGAAATAAGCTTACCCCGTTTATATTTATAAATATTAAGGGTAAAACACCTAAACTGTTTATAGATGTTGGAGCATGATTATTTTTATCTTTAAATCTTTATATTTTCTTCTTTTAATCTTTCATTTTGCCGATTATTAAGTTTCGCTCCAATTCACAAATTATCAATTATAGCACAACTCCATTCGAATACTTTCGACAATCTAATCTCCCGATCGGAGCTTTCCGCAATCTAGAACGTGCGTTCCGGTATCTTCGCCGCATTATACGGTCTCGCAGGTACGTGTGTACCTGGCGTGGACCCTGCAGGCCCCTCGCAAAAAGGTCACGGCGAGGTCAGGTAATGACGGCCCGAACTCTGCAATCACAGAAGCGCGCACGCCACGTGGCTTTGGTATACGCCTTTAACCGACCTCTCCATGCCGGATCCAACGCCGAGACCAGGATCGATGGAAATGCACAATGCGCCACGATGACGGCCCTTTTGTTGTACGTTGTACGATGTTTTTCTGTATCAGCAATGAAGACAACGATTACACTGATAGAAACATTTCTATTCGATTTAATTTGGAAAATTTGGATTTTTAACTATTTATTTGTAAAGGAGCAGTTATATATGTTAAAACAGTGTTTAAATTTGAAGAAACTATCTTTCTCTTATACATCAGCGATACAAACTTGTCTTTTGACGAGTACGCTAATTTACTTTATATTTCTGTAATTGTTTTGAAAAGAGGTGTGTATCCTCTAAATGATTTGAATAAGTTATTGAAATACGGGTCACGAAGCTTCCCAACAACGTCACGAGATTAAATGACTCCGGCCGTCAAGCCAATTCGAGCGCGATAAGAAACTGAAGAGTTTCTCGAGTCGCGCCGAGTCATTCCCTTGTAATTATATGTACCGCATGGCCAATAGGAGGTCCCTGTATCGACAATTAGGGCATTTCGGCTTCCCATTTAACGGCCCGTCGATTGATTCGGATAAGCCCTGTAGCGTTTCTTCCTTCATTATCTTTTTTATGATCGGTCGCGTTGGATCCACGAGTCCGATCGAGCGTACGTGTAATGACTTCGGAGAGTATCGTTTACGATGCCGAAATAAAAAATAATGACGCACTTGCATAATTCAGAAAACAAATACTTGTTTGCTCTGTTAATTGGTTATTCAATTCGGGTCAATGGTTTACAGGCTCTTTTTTAATGTCACCGCCATAGCATTGTACTGATTATCAAAGCTAAATTATTCTTCACAATCGATTAGTGATTATATTTCTAAGTAATTATTTCCTTAATAAAAATTTATACGTAACATATTTTTCATCAAATAGTAAAATGAAGATAAAATTCTTGAAAAGTTCAACATGTTTCTCTCGCGATAAGTCAGCACAATTAGTAATTCAATCATAGTAGAACATTACCAGCCACTAGCAGTTGATGTTAATGTTTCACGAAGATTAGAGTTGTTTTTCTCTTGGAAGCAGCAGGTCTCATACTTTCATTCTCCTTTAGATCGGCGAAGATCCGTGAGGATGTCGGAACGTTCAACCTCGAATCGTAGAATCTTTCTCGGCGCGTTCCTCGCAATTATCACGGCACCCGCATCGATCGTAATTATATACACGAGTTTGGTATCAGCAGTGCCAATCGCGAATGCATTATTCATAAACAGAAACAACACCCGGCGCTTGCCACTGGTTGCAAGTGTCGAAACGTGAACGGCACAACGTCAAAAAAGAACGATATACAATTTTCGCAAAAATAATAATTGAATAGTTTCTACTCAATGCGATGAAATGTGAAATTTATCTACTGAAAGCAAAAAAATATTCGCCGATATTCGAGAGAGAAATCCAAGTTAAATTTCGCTTACTGTGATGCAATAGATCGTATCGAATTGAATATGTTGAAGGTAAAATGACAATGTTTTAATTAAACTCATTCTCTGTATAGCGGTATTATTTCGTTAACGAAATTCTTTTTTCGCATCTATACGGAATGTAAGCAGATAAGATCTCTTGACAGTCAGCGAAGGCTTTGAGAAAAGTTGCTGGGGTTTCATAAATTGTGACGGTCGCGACAGTCGGCGCGAGCGTTGTCGAGAAAAGCGTATTAATTAATTACCAGATAAAATTGCCGTCCGCGATACCATCTCACAATTCTCGCTTGAATCGTGCACTTCTATTGCGGCGTGATATTAAATCACAGACTCCTCTTGCCAGTCGTCTTTTAACTCTTCTAATTGAGTGATTAACAGGCAGCTCCTTGTTCCTCGCGTTACGAAACTGCAGAATACGCGGTCTCGTTGAAAAGCATTTAACGCGGTGCTCGCTTCGAAATGTTGCGCAGTGTACCGAGGATTTTCATGGCGTAAGGGCCAATGTATTTCACTTTTTATTGTAAATTCACTGTCATTATCGCGACAAAGGCGGTGATTATACGCTGAATTCGAGTTCTCAGGGAAGCGATTATCAGGCTCTGTTCCCCTCCGTCCGTCTTTCCGCTGTTGATTTCTCAAACCACAATTCAGAATACTTAGATACTTTACACTCGTGACGATAATACCGTGTTGAAAACGCAAGACATATATTTGCAGAGAATCCGATAACAAAAATAATAATTCTATTCTGGATCGGATTTATTTTACTGGCTTAAACGTTAATTAACATTCTTTAATGACTGCTCCGACTTAGAACCGCGGACCAATTAGCTCTATCTCCGGGCGTAACTACTCTTATTAGCTTCTGTCCGTTCTCATTCACAAACGAGATAACAGATAATTGCGCTCTGCTTACAAGTGCTGCAAGTTTTGCAACAACCACTTTGCAATATCGCGCCGCGCGCGCCCGCCGTGCCATCCATCGGAACAGAACTTCCGCGTGTTGGGAAGAGAGAAAACGAGATAGAGTCTCGGGCCAAACAAGAGTGATGAGAATACGTGGGTCAGGCCTTCGATAGGACAACGCGGATATCGAGAAAGAAGTTCGCTTGACGATCATCGATCGCTCCGGGCTGGCCGCGTGGACCGAGATACGAAGGACACACCTGGTGTGCGAGGACGCGGAACGACTCACTCGCGTTGCTTCGCCGCACGCTGTATCTGGCTCGATTCCGTTGCGGGACACCTTTTACACTGGCATCACCCGCCGCGATTTTAATCCGCACAGATGCCTATTACGTAATTCCGCGCGTGGTTTTTCCTGGTCTGATTATGCCGCGCCCCTTTGGCGACGTCGTCCTCGTCCCCGTTGTCGTCGTTTATCCATAACTGCGAATACAGTTACTCCTCGGAGATCGAGTAATCTATTCACCTGGGCGCGATCCATTTCCTGCACGAGGGACGGCGTGCGATCTAAATGGAATCTGTTTCGGTTGCTGGGATATTAAATCTACGAGAAATGGGCTCTGATTATGAGAAAAAAATTGATAAGAAACGCACTATCATTATTTACGTAACTTATATTTATATATCTTGCAGAAATGCTTTTACAAAATATGTTAAATCAATGTTTTGGAGTTTTGCATTGCGAAACTTTTTTATTGTAATTTAAATTTTTGTAATATCTTTTTAATCCATTTTTTCTCTTATGCAGTTGCTTGTATGAATGTGTAATATGAATGTTTTATTGTTTTTTTATTATTGTAACCAATTGGTTATAGACGTGAAAGGCAATTACGTAAGAAATTATTAATATTTCCAGTATAAATTATCGCGTTTACATTTATGTTAATGTAGAAATTACAAAAATGCTACGGCATATTGGTCTGCAGAGCGTTTCGTGTTAAAAGATATACATGAATACCTTTCGGGTTCGTGCGTGATAGATATTCAAAGCAGCATCTACGTACTTATCAATATTAATAACGAATAAGCAAACAGTCTTACATACTAAGCAGGGGTTTATTAAAAATAATGAGGTTGGCTCGATTATTGGCCGTGTGCCTGCAATTCGATGATTAAAAATAGGTATACTGTAATTATACAGTATCAATTTTTAAGTGCATATACATTTTGTAATATCCTCTTGTGAAATTGATAATTATATTGTTTAAATTTCCATATTGTAGTTAATATGCAAATTTATGTCTCTTTTATTGAAATTACGTTAATATTAATGTTAATGTAAATTTTACATAAATTTAAATTAACGCCATTAGAAATCGCTCTAGAGTTTATTCAACTAGAATACTCTCGTATCAAAAAACGTACTTCAAGTTTACTTAAAATTCTAGGCTACATAGCCAGATTCAGTGAGGCGAACAAAGTAGACGAGTCGAGCAAGGAGAAAGAGAGAAACCAATCAGGGCGGAACTATTACATTTTTAAATGGTACTCAAATATTGGTTGGCAAAGAAATAAGTGAGATCAGTAGGAGCCGTCGTTCAATTCGCATTTCGTTCTTTTACTACACTTCCAAAAACTTCCCTACATATAATCTAAAATTTTATCTTACAAAAAACGTAAAAATTTCTTTCACGTAAATGCAATTCAGGAAAAGTTTGAAACATTATCTCTCGTTAGACTTACAAGTCCGCTGTAATCGATATACAAGCTTCTTTTAACCCGTGTTAAATTCCGCCTCTGGACGCATGAATCTCGGGTGAGATCGCGTCCGAAGATGAAGGGACGGGAAGCTCGGAAAACGAGTCCCGTGCGATCGGGAAGAGGCAGGCGGCAGTAGGCATTCCTGCACGTCATCGTGTCCGCCCAGTGGCTCCGCCGAATCGCGGGGGACCCCTTATATAATTAACCATTAAATTATAAGTTTGGCTATCGAACCGCCGGCGAAGCTCAGCGCCGGACTAGAAGTAATTACTTGCCCCCGGAGGACCCGCGACGGCAGCCTCGGGATCGAGATCCATAGGGGGGAGGGGAAGGCGAGGAGATGCTTTCACAGGACGAAGGAGGGAGAGGGAGAAAGAGTGCAGGAAG
>VBVQ01002929.1:0-21810 GCA_011636635.1 Tetramorium simillimum
GCCCGACGGGTGACGCGCGGACGAGAGCGAGCGAGCGAGCGAGCGCGAGGCACCGTCGGAGCCCGTGCGACGGGCAGCCATCTTGAGGCCGGAGTCGCACTGGCCGCTTCTCGGGTTCCGTGCTGCCGCGCGCCGAGCCGACGGCGGGACGGCGCTCTCTCGCGCGCGCGTTCCTTCCAGGCGTTTCCGCGTCGCCGACGGACGCGCGCGTCCGTCTCCGTCGTCGTCGCGCCGCCACGATGCCCGCGTCGCGCCTCCCGGGCCGCGGCCCGTGGAAAAAACCGTCTCTCCGAAGCCGCTCGTAACGACGATGCTCGACGGGGCCGACACGATGCAGGAACGACACCGTCCTCGTTTTTTCCCTCCTCCTGCTCCTCCTACACCTCGCGCGCGCGGCGACCTCCGCTCCCCGGCCCCGTACGCCGCGGTCGACGACGACGGCGACGGCGACGGCGGCGCGTGGTTCTTTCCTCCACGCACGTAGAATCGTCGCGACGGCCCCGGGCGGGCGGGCGGACGGACGGGCGCGCAGGACGTTTACCTGTACGCAGCGGTCCCATCGATAGATCCATAGAGCACCGAGCGCGGCCGCGGGTCCACCGGGTGTACCGTAACACAGGGATACGTAATCACGATCACCAATTATCTCGCGACAACGGCGTCACATTTCACACAAATCAACAAAGGTTACCCACTTGACAAAGATGGCGGTCAGCGCGGGGGTTACACACTACGGCGCACGCGGTGGGGAGTGCACTGCGCACACCGCCGCGCTCCTCCGGCTCGCGACGGCGGAAGCGCGAAGCACCGAACGCCGTATAAGCGGCACGCGTCCCCGTCGGCCAATCCCGTGCGCGCGCGGCGTTCTCGCCTGTTCTCGCCCGACACACCGACGCGACGCGCGCTCTCGCACACCAACGCGCCTTCGCGGCACCCGATCACATGGCGTCCGTCCGGATCGGACGGACCGAGTTCCTTCCATCCATCGGCGACGTCGTGCACGTATGTGTGCGTGAGCGCCCGCGCGATTGCACGTATGCGCGCCACGGCACGATTGTGTGTTAGATTAATGCGTGCATATGTCCCGGCCGCGCGTACGTCTCGTACGATTGGGCGCGTTAACGGTCCGTAAAGTTCAATCCTACCCGCCAACGATTAATGTCCGTTTCTATCAACACCTGCTTTTAATCTCGATCTAACTCACTTTTTATCTTTTTCTAGAAATTCTAATAATTTGAAAAACAAAAAGAGTTTTTTGAAATATTTAACTGCTGTGTTAACCGATTTTTCCTACTTTCAATTGTTTTGACATTTTCTATTAATCTTCTTTAGCCTTTACATACAGAATCTTAATTTGTTAAAAATTATATTAATTTGTATACAATCCCATTAATCTTCTCAACTTATAATCACAATCTTTTTCAGAGTCTTAACAAGAGATATTGTAGGATGAGGACCGGAACTGACCCAGAACCCTTCTGAGAAAGGTAAAAACTGAATTAAACTAAGATTAATCTTCATTAGTAGAAATGGATACAAGCTCGAAGCTACGTACAAACTAATGACATAATCTATTTATAAAGAAAGGAATACAAAACAAGGGACAAATGATTAATGACTATACCGGTACGAAGAAATACAAGAGAGCGTCGTGCGGAAAACGTTGATGACGACAGTTGCCTAAAACGCCACGTGGACCAAGGAAGCAAAAAGAGTTGCACTGTATTCCTCTTCAAAACAAAAAAAAACACTGATACACTCTCAGGAATGCACTTTCACGAAACTCCTTTTCGCTCCTCGAAGACAAACCCTTCGCAAACGCGCGACCAAAGCTTGCGAAAGAACCCACGTGGAGACACTCAGGCGTCACATTCGGTCACGTTAAAAAGATTCGGCCGGTTGCAAGACCGAAGCGCATATCCGACATGCGCGCCGTTAATGCGCCCGACCGTACGCCGCCGGTCACAGGTGTCGCCGCGCGTATGTACGTACGTGGACGCGGGTGCCTGTGTGTGTGTGCGCACCGCGCGCGCGAAATACGAATCTATGACGTGCACGCGAGGCCAAACTCGCGCGTTTCGCCGCGCGCGCTTCTCTCCAGCGGCGGTGCCGCGCGGGAAGAGAGACCTCAGGTTTTCACGCGGCGATGGCCGAGCACGCGGTTCCGTCCGGCGCCGGTCCGGCACGACTATGGCCGCCCGCTTCTCGGCCGAGGTGACGAGCGAGTGCCGTGCCACGCAACGCAGCTGAGAGAACCGCCGCGAACGAGCGGCAGGGACGTACTCGCTCGAACGAGTCGTTTTTTTCCCCCTTTAGGTTCCGGTATTACTTTTTTTCTTCCCCCCCTATGCTTCCTTCCTGTTGCCTTTTCATCTCGCAAATTATGTAACAGATATTTTGTTGGTTTCTGAGGCTTTTATATCTTTGGTTTAGCAGGCATTTACCTGTACATCACAAAATTTGCATTGTAGCAATATTGCCACAAGATTGCAATCTTATTGCAACATTGCTGTAAGGTAACTGCAAGTTTTGTGCTGTGTGGATTGAGACGATCTGTTTCAACTGCATCTATTCCAGATACAAAGCTAACGTTACTTGTTATATTATCAAAATGACGTTCCTGACATTTTATTATTTCGACGTTGAAATGAGTACAAATAGTGTCAACTTGCTACTTGGAAAAGAGCTCAATAAATCACGCTTTTTCTCTTTTTCTTTCAAAATGGAGAAAGTATAAAAGGGACAGTCTAAAATGTAAATTTTTCCGAAAATTCAAACAAATGATAATAAACGTCGTATTAGGTTCGTGTAAACGTAAAATAAAACACGCGTGGATATATTTACCGCACTAAATGGAAATCGATAGCTTTATTTGAAACGGACCGTCACGGAAAAGGGATCTTTCATGTCAATCTAACATTAATCTACCTTTGTAGTTTCCCCCGTTCGTTAAAGGAAGCGAAGACATGCGATTACACGTAGCAGAAGCCAAACCGACACTAGTACCGCGATCGAGCGATCGTCGTACCTGCTTGACCAGAAGGTGCTATATGTGCAGCGGAGAGGAAGGTGTCGGGCTTAATACGACACTGCCGGCGCGGCGAGTGTGACGCGCGTTACTCGTGCTGTTTATATGCAAAACACACGATATGTCCAATGCAATTTCGTAATGAGATTATTGATTTTTTTTTAAGAACCGTCCTTTTCCGCGGCCGTCCATCCGTCCCTCACTCTCTCTGTTTGTGTCTATCTCTCTCTCTCCCTCCTGCCGCTCGATACGTCTCTATCCCGCTCCAAACTCCGCAGTTTGGCCGCATATCGTACCGCCCGCACGACGCACGCGTGCGGTGTCTCGCATAATTGAATGCCCTACGCTCCCGGACGGTGTCGCCCGACCAGCGACCGCGTATGCGAAGCTAACCGGCAAATTCTCGGTATAATATCTACATACCTCGGTGATTGTATTGATTTTCCCCGACAGTATGTAAATTAGCGTGCCGCGATGTAAGTACGCGCGCGAGGGAGAAATTCTGCGCAGTTTATGCCTCCGAGCGGCCCGATTTCGTCTCGTTAATTCAGCCGAATATCTCGGCTCCTTCTTTTTCCTTCCCCTTTCGAAATCACGCCGTCGATCTGACATGCGGCACGCGCTGCTCGAGTACTCTCCTTAAATACTAATGAAAGAGACGGCTGGTGCATTTTGATAAATATAAATACCTTTATAATTATCCATCTGCAATTGCACTTTGTAAAGTTCAGATATAAAAGATAGGGGTAAAAAAAAACCCGTTAAGATGTTTATTAAGTACACGATTTATAATCGCTACCGCATTGGCGCCGATCAGGATTGAAAGCTCGGCTTGCCTTCGTAAGTACATCCGGATCTCTGTACGATCTGCGTCGCCGCCCAAATGCCGCACTTTATACACGTGTCTATGCTTTTCTCTTGTATAAGCTGCGCGAGAAAGCCTGAAACGAATTTTCCAATTGACACAATCCGTACATTGTCATAGCGACGAGAGATCCATTACTCACCTCCGACAAAAGCGTCCCCGGCAGCATTGGTGTCCACAACTTTCTCCTCTGGCAGTTTCACGACGGGATACTCTGTCACCATCCCGTCCTTGACTAGGAGCACCGCATCGGCGCCCTGCGTTATTACGACGATCCTTTTCCTCTTGTCGTTGATCTTCTCCATTTCCGATATCTTCAAAGCAATTTGTTTTCTGTCCGTTGTGTTAAAATTATTGGCCTTGGCAAACGCGTCCGCTTCCGTCTCGTTCCCGAACAAGATGTCCACGTAGGGAAACGCCGCCAACATCGGCTTTTGGAAAAATTCGCATAGAAACGGCGCGCTAAGATTCATCATGAACATCTTGTTGTTCTCGTGAGCGTGCTTGGCTACCATTTGTATAGACTCGGGACTGACCGTCAGGAAGAATCCCTGAGATGCAGAATAATAAATTTCTTGATGTAGACGTTTTACGATTCACCTCACATTCATAAATTCATTAGGGAATCTTTTGCGCTTACCGATATGTAGATGTATCTCGCGATATCAATCAGATGCTTGTTCTCCGGCTTTTCGATGTGCGACGGCGAGAAGCAATTCGCCGCTGCCAGATTGGCGCACAGAGAGCGTTCCTTCCCCGTAATCAGCACCGCGCACGTCCCAGTCGGTTCCTGATCGTTATACTGATAGCGAACGTTCAAGCCGTCCGCGGTCGCCTTATCCTCCAGAATCTTGGAATACTTGTCTCTGCCGACGCAGCCCATGTAAGTGGTAACTTTTGGTTTTTGCAGGAACCACTGCGTGATACAAACACCGATTATTTATTGTAAATTTCCTCTTCTTCCATCCAAATAAATCTGACGAATTAGTAAACACCAATAATAACTGCATCAATATTAATTTCTTATTCAAGAATGTAATTGTTATCATTTATTAAAGTATATTTATTAATATTAATTTCCTATTCAAGAATGTAATTATTATATGCATAATTTGTTAAAGTATATTTTCTGAATGGGAAATAATATTAATGCAATATTATTTTTAATTAGTGTTTATTGGAAAATAACAGTTTCGTATAGACTCTATTTACCTGCGCTACTCTCATAGTGTTCTGCACAGATCCACCTGCAGTAAATTCGGCATTGTACAAATCAATTAGCTCCTCGTACAAAGGTTTATGCTTCTCTTCGGCGAGAATGGCATCGTTGGACTTCAGACCGTATTTTTGTAAAAATTCATGATCTACGCTTGCCGAGATATCCAGGAGAGGGTTTCCCATACCCAGCAGCAGTCCTTCCCTGAAACGTTTATTCGATAATTCATTATTTTCCATACATCTTGCATCTGGATCTACAAATTTTTTTTATTACGAACGAAACGGTTTTTTGAGGGTTAATAAAAATAACGCTAAATAATTCATTATCTTTGAATCAAGAGGTCCAATGACGAAAAAAAATGCCCGCAATATTATGAAGAAAATATCAAAAACGCACGCGACAATTTTCGTATTTCGGGATGCCATTTTGAAGCGGCCGCATCGGAGCACGGAGATGAAATCGCGCCGATGAGAATCGACCTTGACGATTACATAACCTCCATCTCTCCTTCCGCGACGCGATTAAATTATATCGCGAATTAACATCGTTGATCGCCCGTGCGATTTTTAAATTAAAAAAACAGAGGATAAGCACAAACTTAAACATATTTCCGTAGACAATCGGTCCTTATCGTCGATCGCCGGGAGGGCCCATGCGGCACGCCGCGAGCGGCCTTGATGTCGACCGACAAATCCTGACCCTAACCTCCAAAGCGAAGGTGAAACCGCACTCAACTCGCGCGATAAACGGTATCACGACATAAAAGTAGAAAGAAACAGGGGGAGGAATAGCGAGATGAGAGGGAAAAATTGGGAAATGCGGGATCGCGGGCGACGACATGTCTCACTTACCGTAATTTCTCAGCCATTTGTAGGCGGTATCGGCTTTTCACGTGTCGTCAGGAAGGAACGTACGCCAAGGATGGTCCACTGCGATCACGAGGCGCGCCACCGACGCTCTCCGCTTCTTGCGCGTGGAAAGATGCAATGGCATCAACTGTCCGCAGCTACACTTTGGAAAAAGCCGTTCCGCCACGGGATAATGTTATCGCTAATGTCATCGATGACGCTGATTTGTCAAACGGGGGGAGAGAGACGGGTCAGGATGTTATCTAAGAACTGCATAATGAGACCATAACTAAGCAGCTCGTGCTAATTTGCAACACTGAACAATGTTCTCATTGAGGACTATTCCGGTGCAACGTATGCAAATCGCTTCCCACGTAAATCGTAGTAATCGCATTTTAATGGCAACTTTGTATGTTATTAGGATATAAAGAATATCGAATACACGTTATATTTCATTCATTCACAACTCGTATTAATAGAAATGAGCAACATGTAACGTCCTGTTATAAGTATATCGATATCCAATTAATAATAAAACTGCATCTAATCAACATCTAATCAATACGATTGAAATAAAAAGTATAATTGTATGAAATAAAAAGTTTAACTGTAGCAGAAGTATACTTTAGTATAAAAGTTTATCATTGCAGTTTAATACGATTTGGAGAAGTCCTCCGACAGAACTGATACTTTATTCCCTTTTGAAAACTTTATTGGAAAAGATTTAATCACATTAGTCCCACCGTTTAGTAATAGTGAAATGGATTTTGCTTTACAATATGTAGGTAGCGTATTTGTAAAATAGTATTATTAAAAATTGTTCTTGATAATATATTATTGTTTTCACAACCTGGTTTGGCACAATGTTCTATTTGGTTTAAAAATCATCGAGCAGTATATTTTCTAATAACACTGGAAAATTTTTTATGTTTAGAATATTATCAAGGCACATGATGATATTCCAGACTACGTCAGAATACTCAAGTATACTTCAAGATACAGTTACGATTCATATTCAAACGCGATTATCATCATACATTCATGTTTCTGAAAAGTGAAACGTAGCCAAGACGAGACCTAATGAATCACGTACAAAACAAGATGAAGTTTATGGATAGGTTTCTTGCAAGTTTTGCTTAAATGCAGCTCGAGAAAAACAAGCTGATTGAAGGAAGAGATCTAAATTAGAACTCAATCGTGTAAGATAATTTATTCTAGTGATACATCGCTTCGATAAAATTTCTTTTTCAATATTCAATACTGGAAACTCGTGTAAAAAAATTTTTAATGAAAAACGTAATAACTTCATTTTAGATCTGTTAACAAGTCTTTTGAAGATGCAAGGCAATACTTTATTATTTAATTACACGCTGAATATGTTCGTCACTCGACTTGGAAAGTTTTTCGTATCGTCGAACGGAGCGGTATCCTGTAACATATTTGACACACGAGGCTTTATTTACAACGCGATTTCGACTCTTCGCGATAATTTAGACTGAACAATAGCGAGCTAGCTTTAATACCTTACCTGCGGAATCTTACTTACCATTATGCGTTCACACCTAAATAGCTACTAGCAATAGAATTGCACGAAAATCTCTCTTGCTATATATTGAATCGTAACATTAAAAGCGAAAAATTAATTTTTTTTATCTTTGCACATTTATAGTAGATATAGCTTAATTCTTATATTTAATGTAGTGTCCAACGATACAATATATTAAAGAATTTTTGATTTGTATACATTTACAATGTACAAAGCACAATTACATTTACACGTATTTTTGAAAGTTTTGATTACACAATTTTATTGCTTAAAAAAAATATAAATATATATGACTATTTATTCAATAATACATTAATTTATTAAGACATAACAAAAGAAAAATGTTTTCATGTAATTTATCAATATGCATCATTGAATGCAAGTAGCAACATACTAATTCGTGAAAGAACTAATTCATTTCGATGTAATTAAAAAGAAAAGATTTCTATTATTTCTCGCTCTTGACCGTCATGATTTAATATTGCAGTGAAAAATCAAATGTTTTAAAATCCGCAAAAGTAATGATACCACTTTAACCGCCTATAATCTCGATGAATTAACCTTCCAATGTAACAGACGTAAGAAATGAATCGCAGGAAAAAACACAAGAGTCATTCTCGTATGAATGAGAGTTAAAGTAGTAGGAATTTTAATCTCCGAGTAAGAACAAACAGAAACGTACAAACGCGGTTGACGTTACCGCGACATTTACGCTTACACGCTCGTTAGGACTATCTCAGATGAAAAGTATCCGATTATTTTTTACAGGCACCGCAGCGCGGGGAAAGTATTCGTTCTTACGATACCTTCGTGCCCCCGCCAAGTGGAGGGAGACCTTCGTGAATCTGCTCTAAGGGCGAGATTCGGTGTGTGTGCGAGCACATGTCGATCTCACAGTTTTGTCCGGCGCACCCTACGGAAGAAGAGGATTCCTCTCGTAGAGACGGGCTCTCCCTTAAGAAGCGCCGCTTCTCCTAAGAAAGAAAACAGGATTCTCAAAGGCGGGTGGAACACGGCGGAATAAATTAACGTGTCGTTCGTCTTTCTTTTTTCTTTTATTTTATTCGTTCTCTTACGCGTGTGGGAATGATATACCGAGGACGGGGCTGGGACCCCCGCGTCTTGGATGCGGTAACGCAAAACCCCGCGTCTCAATTCGGAGGGAATATCTTCGCCGTTTCTCCCGTTTCTCTTTCGATGTGGTACAGAGTGCTGTGATGGACAATTACCTCTCTCGCTACACCACCTCGTCGCTCCTCCGCCAGACCACTCGAGTCGCTTCTACTCGAGGAAGCCCTTTCTCTCTCGTCTCTCGAGCCCGGCTCGCTCCTTCGAGGGTACATCCTTCATGGACGGTGTCGGCCGTAGAGGGCTATCATCGCGTCCTATATCACATATCATATTACAATACAGCGTGTTACAAGTCCTGCCGTCGCGTTTCTCTATCGGTTTTGCGCTTTTTTTTTTGTTTCCGTAATGCGGCAACCGACAACGACCGACACGTATGTGATCGTTTTCTATCACGCGAGAGATCAAGGGGGTAACCCGTGTATCCCGACGACGTGCGTCCGGTTTTTTTCTCGGGTTCCTGCGCCGACCGTGTCTCTCAAAAATCCGATGCACGGATCCGATCGGCGATTCACGATCTCCACGTGTCTCTAGTAAGAACTCCGTCGAGAGGGACTGGGTACATGGTATATATTTTTTTGTTTCGTAAGCGCCTGCGAGGGTCTGTGCCGGCGCGTGTCCGAAATGTATCTCAGCGATCTAGGCTACAGAGACTGGGCTCGGAACTTCTCATCTCGTTGTAGCTTCTCGGCGGCCAGCGTGTGTCCCGAACCGTGTTTTGCAACTCGGGCTGCGTGACTTTATTACAGACGTTGACGGTGACGACGACGGCGGCGGCGACGACTGCGACGAAGGCCGGCGACGAAGCTGACGACGACGGCAGCGGCGACTAGGCGATGACGAAGACGACGACGACGACGACGACGAGCCGGAATCTCGCACGTCCACGTATGGGCTACGAGAGCGAGACTGCGACCATCGGCAGATCTTCGCTATCCGACGACTAGTCCGGCGGCACCGACGTTACCGTAATCCTCGAGGGAGTATACTTGCACTACTGCGATACATCGCGTCGAGTATATCCGACGAAGCTCCCCGGTGTGCGTGATCCCCGGCTCCATGCTCCGAGTAGTTTTTTTTTTTCCCGCACGCGTGTGCCATACGCGCGCGACTCGGTATCGCAGATCTTTCTTTTTTTTTCCCTCCCCGCGTACCCGCATCAACGAGCCACGAGCCTCGTCAAGCTACGTCAAGCCTACGTATCGCGGGTCGGGGGTTCACCTAAGCGAGTGCCAAGTTGCGAAGGGATGTCGCCAAAAAAATTGAAAAAAAAAAGAGAAAGGAAGGAAGGGGCTGCAGTGTGAATTAAGAAGACTGTCTCAAAACCAGTTATAGCAGAGCTTATTTGAACTTTTCAATGATTCTAAATAATCTCGCTATCCTTTTTTTTTAAAAAACTTGCAAGCTTATGTTTAAACCTAAAACACACATTTTAATTTTCCAAGATCTTGATAAATTAAACTACGCTTTGAATTACAGGATGTCCACTGGTTCTGAGGCATCTTGTGTACTCGTCGACTATCATGCGTCAAAAGGATTTCCCGATCTCGACGAAAACGGTTCCGTGCATGGTACGGTGAAGCCAAAGTTAACGGGCGTTGACGTACTCGCTATGCACCGATCAAACTCGCAACTCTCCTGCGACCGAGCCGACCGGGAGGAAGGTCCGACCTCCTCCTCTCGCGTCAACTTAGGGCGTTACAGATCGGCCGATCTTTCCCTTTCTTTTTTTTCTCTTGTTCCCGGATTCGGAATAGTCTACGTATTATCGGACAGCAGTTTGCTCACCACATCTCAGTATGGAGAGATGATGATCGAATGGCGTGCCTGGTTCTACACGTTCGTGTGCCAAAGTCACTCTGAGAGAGGCCCGCTCGGTCATCTCCGAGGACCCTGCGCGACGTCTCTGAAAGTAACTTTGGGAGAGGGAAGAGGAGTGACTGCGTATAAGCTACGGAACGTGGCCGGTCGCCTCTGCCTTTGCCGTTGGTCGGGTGGAAAAGCGATCTCCAGCCAAGTCCGATTTCTGTAGACCTGCTCAACCTCCGAGTCTGCAAGTTTGACTGGCACATAACAATGAGTATTACCATGTACATACCGACAAAAAAATCGGATTAGGATACACAAAAAAAAAGGGGAATGTTCACTCCGTCTATTTACAGTTACTTCCGTGTTCGCTTGAAATCTCTGGGAGCAGCTTTAACTTTGGCTTTGATCGAGAATTTATGCAGGTGAACGATAATCGCACTAAGGAGATGTGAATGCGGCGAAAGAATGGCAAATCTTTCCTCTGTGCTTACGAAATAGGGACAAGTTAACCGAGAAAGAAGAAAGTCGACAATTTCTGATAATCGCGTCTACAGATTAATTGCAAATACGCCTATTTATATTTTAGTTAGGACATATCATTTTTAAATAAAAGATTGAATTGCAAGACTTTCTTCTTCTTCGTTTCAGTTTACAAACGATACAATCGTTTTCGACGGACAAACTCAGCCTAGTTCGAGAGAGCCAGCCAGAAAGGGTGAATTCTCAGTCACAATTCAAGGAGACGTCGTTCGCACGTGTTCTGACGTGTTTATTAAAAAATAAGAACTTGCAAAAACACACGTAAAGTGAGTCACGTACAAAAGAAAGAATGTACAAAACAGGACCTCATCTCGTACGTTACTAGACGCGAGAAGAGTACGTAGCAGGCTTATCGGAATCCGATATTATTTCCCGGTGCTTTCTCTTGTATTAATACGTATAGAGGGAGAACTAGTATTCCACGTCCGTGTAAGCGTGATGAAGCGACTTATTCGCGCTATATGCTAGCTCTTGCGCGACCACCTCATCCGCGGTGCCAATTGTTCTGAAAACATCAGTCATACAACGAACGATTTCACTTAATGTTCGACGGATCTCGCTACGACGGCCCTTAATTCTTTAAGACAGTGCAGAGATAGAGGAAGCAGGAGTCAAAATCGCTATAATCTTGAGACTTCAACTTCCGATGCTGTAGACAAGGAAAATATAATCGATTTGTTCTCCGCATCTACAGCGTCGAAATCTGAATTTAATGAAACTATAACGTATCGCAAACCCTGTTTTCGACTATTGAGACTGAAACAAGCAATTGCAGGGCAGAGGGAAAAAAAAGAGAGAAGCAGATACGTCGGGCGTAAAGAGACACGCCTAAAGTTCTGATTCGTCTTAAAAACGAAGAGAAAAATCGACAACAAAGTATCAGTTTGTGATTCGAAAAGTAATAAAATAACACAAATTATGTAAAGATTTTTTTGAAGAGCTTTTAAAAAATTATAAGATTCTCCCAGTACTTTCAAATTGATTTCTTTATTTTCAGATGATCAAGATCTAAAGAAAACGACAGCGTTGTTGAATTCAAGCTTCTTTATTTTGTCGGTTCAAAACGACAAAATGAAATATATGAAGGAAGATACTGCGCGGAGAAGAAGATATTACAGAATCATTGAATCCTTTCAGACAAGCCAGGAAAATATACAAGTTATTTTAAATATGGCACAAAATTGCAGAAAATTTAGATTTAAAAAATTTGAATTTAAAAAAATTTGATTCTTTTTCAACCTCAAATTATCTATATATTTTATCTACATAACAGAAATAGATATTCCAAAATAAAATAGAATAGCCGCTTATAGAATTTTTGTCACGTTAAAATCAATCTCAAAATTCCTATAACTGACAGAATACCCAATAATTTCGGAACGTATATTTATATGTACTGAAATCCTTTCGTCGAGAGTGCATCGCGTAATCAATTAAAAATTTCCCACTAGATGTTCACCACGAGGGAATCGTGAAATCTGGGAATAATCAATGCACGATTGCGTACCCGACTAGCGCAAAAATATTACGTTGCATCACGCTACATATGCATCTTGTCCTTACTCTACCGAGAATAAAATATGGAAATGAAAGACAGATGAGGCTCGAGAAGAGTTTGCATAACAGAACTGAGAAGAAAAAAGTGGTCATCGAGATGGGACTGTGCACACGTGAAATAGTCCTTGACATATCGTGGAGAGACACTAATTTCCAATATGTTACACTGATTGTTACGATATAGCGCAATGTCTATTTGGATCAGAATGTTTAATCTAAATGATTATTCATATACATGTATAATTAAATTTGTATAACAAATAATTTGATTAATTTAATCGTGACTGATCTAAGTCACTGATGGTAAACTGATGACTCTAATTTATATCACTTTACAAAATCATTCGTTTATGTACACAATGGAAATTCAAATATCGCTGTCATTAATGTATATTATAGAGAATTGCACTGTATCGCAATTAAATAAAAATACAAGAAGATAGAAGCAGTTCGAGTTGCTCGATGAAGGAAACATCGTAGAACTCTACCTGGATCGACAATCAGACTTGTGAAGGGGTGGCACAAGGGTGTCAGCAAAGAGAAAGGTAGAATAACACGAGCGAACACGCCGCGCGCGTTTTGGATCGAGATTTGACGGGGTACTTTATCCCTTTTTTTTTTCTTTTTTTCATTGAATCAGTGCGATGCGGAAACGCGCGCGCGACGCGCAGGAAGCCAGCGAAGGAAGCGCGCGTCCGATCGTACGCGATCAAGATTTTTTCGTGGTGCGACAAGGAAAAACAGGGTCGGGGGTTGGTTTTCTGGATGGTTGTCGTTGTTGCTGGCAAAGGGTACGCCGCGAAAAAAGAGCGGTCGGTGTGATGTAATTAAAGAAACACGCAATACACGTCGTTTTTTTCTTGTGAATTTCACAAATACATGTTATTACATTTCTCTTATATTCAGCATCATCATTATTAGCAATATATCGTGTGGTTATAATTTATATTATCTTTAAGAAAAAAAAAAACACGGTCGGTTCTCAGCAAAAAACAAAGCGTAGACGAGAGAATAGAGAAAAAAAGCTTACAGCAAGTTTCTACGCTCGAACAAAACGGAAGTGCGATTATTACAGACTACAGCACGTTTTTTTTTTTTTTTTTTTACGTCAAAGTTAATCCTACGTTAATAAAAAGATTATGTTGCTATACGCTAAGAATAATGTTCCGCCACTTGGGTTTCCATACAGAATCGGCGCATCCTACCGGGTCTAAGTCCAATTATAACTCTTATTTTTTTCCTTTCCTTTTTGCAGCGAAGGAAACAGTGTTGTAAAAACAATTTTTTTTTCTAAACGGTCAGACCTGCACGCTATCCTTTTTACTTGGAGAAAGATTTTGACAAACGCTTTTCTTTTTCTCTTATCAAACGGAGTCTAACGTCTTCCCGATGGATCTTCGCGAATACATTAAAATCGCAAGCTCTCTAATTTACATTTCTAAGTCAAAATATCCGTAAAAAGTAAGAATATTGTTTAAATTCCACCGTTTCGAAAGATGCGACCTTGTATTCTCAATGATAAAAGTCGCAGATTTGAAAATTGAGTACAGAGTTACTCAAAGATTATTCTCTTTTGTTTCGGGAAACCGTATCATGGTCGTCGCTGATAAGATCTACTGAACAATGGGAGAAAAGAAAAAAGCAGCGATCGAGATACGCGAATGGTCAATCGAGATAGTTTTCGATTAAAATCGTGATCATCCCTAATACAATTCATCTTGTTTTTTCCCTCCGATAGTATGTACGATCGCGTTCTACGGACGAGAATTTCTTCGTCATACACGTGTGCTTGTATGTGCAGCATATTACTTTTAATGAATGACGATGTTAAATCGGAGATATTACGATTCTCTCTGCGAGGGTGCGATCGAGAAAACGCAGACTGTGCTAAGCGTGTACAAGTGCACGTGCATAAAGCGATCTTGATTTTTTTTTTTTTTTTCGGTGGACCAACCGCGAGTACCGCTCTCGGACATCACGTTACGAATGCTCGCGCTACTCCCGACGGTGGGTCTCGCATCCGTTTGACGCACTAAACATTATCGGCGGACCGCTTTCCGGATCTAATCTACCTGCTTGTTCTTCTCATCTATCTCTAACGCAGTCGCGTGAGAAGGGTCGACGAACGATAACAACGGATCACGGGCGTTTCTCTCAAATGTATGTCGATTACAGTGATATCACGCAGTGTTTGCGCCAAGCTATTGTTACCTCGTCCAGCGGTTCCCGCGGGAAGGTGCGTAACGTGCGCGGTCACGGTCAATCAATTGTTGCGCAGCGGAGGGGTGTGGATGCGTCACAAAGAACCCGGAAACGATCAGCGATTCGACCGCTGCGGGATACGGTCCCACCGGGACGCTCGTCGATCCTATAATTTTCTTTTCCTCTTTCTCCTATAAACTGCAAATCAGATTTAAGTCGTAGGTCCAAGCGAGTAAGAGACTCTGAGAGAAGAAAAACAATGTTTCCTGTTCGAGGATCGAAAAGTGTTCGCGGTGGGACCGCATCCCCTTTCTTGACACCTGACTTTATACAAATGTATGACGAAGGGAGGGGGGTGCAAAGGTGGTTAGTGGACAACAAGATACGAAAGGATCGATAAGCCGGGAGTCTCGGGGGAAGATACGAAGGATTCGTCGGAATGGGGGAACGATAATTCCCACAATTTTTGCGTGTCTCTGCTATTTTTGGCTGGCTATATTTGCTTTGCTCTAGCTTTGTGTTTTCGGGAGATCATGTTTTTTTGTTTTCCGTCTAAATGGATCGCACTGCGGGTAGAGCACTTGTTTCTCATAGAGCGGGCGGCAGATCTTCACGCGTGCAGTTCGCAAGACGGCCAAGAGTATCTCGGTTCCGAGGCTTCCTGCTAGCGACAGACTGACCCGACGGACCGACGACCGACACAGAGACCGATCCGAGCCCGACGCGACGATTTAGTATGGTGCGAACCGGCGCGACGGCGATGGCCCTCGTAATCCCGGTCTGGTAACCAAAATTATGTCACGTCAGTCACACGAGATCGGTGATGCGGATCAAAGCACGGACAGAATATAGAATGTAAATGTTAAAAGGCAATTATATCTGCGTGGTACGAGAGGAAACAGAAGATAGAGAAATGTAGAGTAACAGAGCATGTACGTAGAGTGAAATATCGTAAACAGTAGTAAGAGGGGGAGGAAAAAGAAAAAAAAAATAACTTAAGAGAAAAAAGGGACATACAGCTCGGAGAATACCTCGTTTTTCTCGCTAAACCTTTTTACTAATTCTTGTTTTACGATAAGAGAAATATTCGCGCGAGTTATGTCAAAAGTCAATTCTTCATATTCTTCGGGCACTCTTCTTTATGAAAGATCGCATTTCGAAAATTATTCGATTGTTTCAATAGAAAAAAATGTAACATTTCCTCAATGAGTTCTTCGAACATGTACTATTGAAAAATTTAGTGACGATCCGTAAATTCCAGCTATTAATCCTGATTCGTCACAGAAATAAAATAATAGCAGATTCCAAGATGCATTTACAATACTGGAAATTTATAGTTTACTTTTCGTATGCTATAGATTTTCAGTACTGTCGGTACATTTTGAAAGAGAAAGAGAAAGATAAGAAAGTAAAAACGATGTCAATAATTTTTTCTCTTTTTAAGCAGAAACAAAGGCGTTGCCTTGGCACGATCGTGACATAAAGAAGAGGGCTTAATGTTTCTAAATCTCGCGACATGAGGATTTCGATTCAGGCGTGGTATTATGACTCAGTAGCACTTCACTCTACTTACCTACGCTCTTCAAACGAATCTCGGCTGAAGTCCTCGTACATGCCTCTACTATAACAGCGGTATAATAAATAATCGAATCTACCAATGAGATCAGATCAACATATACCATATACTGGCTCCCTTGTCCAAGGCTTAACTTTGTGAATTAGTCCCTGTATATACATATATTCACGTGCAAGATATTCGCGTGCCTCGCCTAATATGACTGTCGACTTGGGATCGGGACGGAATGTTTCATGCCTATTAACGCTACCTCGAGAATTCGGAGGAGATAAGAACTGTAGTAGACGGGGTAATAACACGCAGGTCATTAAATCGTCAATTATATGTGAGATTTCCTATACTATTGTTACGACGGACATACGAAACATATACAATACACGCCCGCACATACGTGCGCAGACGTATATGTGTGAGGGGGAAAAAAAATTTTGATCTTTCGCCGAAAAGTGAAACTCGACGAAACCTTCGATGATGCACGATTAGCGATCGTTCGCAGACTCGAGCGCAGAAACGCAAACGAATGATTAACTACAAAAAAAAAAACCTACGACAGCGGAGTGCAAACAACTATCTTGTGCTAATTCGCTATCTGTACAACTCGATTGTGAAGTGGAGGACCGGTGAGGATAGAATGTCGGGATGTAGCTAGTCATATGAGGCAGGCAGCGGTAGACTGGATTTTTAACCCATGCGACTTGTCAATATCACAGCTTCTCGCAAAAAAAAAAAAAAAGAACAACAAGAGTATTATCATAAAAAATAAGAGCCATTTGCAGCTCAGGCTAGGATAATATGGGGTAATGAGGTGGTAACGTGCAACAACAAATTCAAAGTATTTAGAAAAACTGAGAAATTCAATCAATTCTGTTTTCTATTTGAACGTTTTTGCGAATGGATTTACATACATGAAAAGCTTTGAACCTCGTGAGTAGAAGTCAACCTCAAGAACTATGGATTGTAATTTCGAGGAGCATGAACGAACTCGAAATCTTGTTGCAACATTCTGTCATCTTTCTCGCGGAATTCAAATTTGATCGAGTATTAGACTAATTTTGTGATTGTTAAGTTAATAAAACGAGAGAACCTTTATATTTGCTACACAACGTTAAATGTGTTTGAACTAATGTATCTATACTGATACAATTTGAATTGAAAAGGTCTCTAAAAAAATCTCTTTAAAGAAATTATTTAATGCAACGCGTAAAATTATAAAATAATAAAAAAAGGCTTAATCGCTGCGTAATCTAAAACAAGAAATTGAATCTTACATTACAACTGCAAAATATGTACCGCACAAGGAAGAAAATATACAACATTTTATTGATAGTAAAGAAAAAAAGGAAGAAAAATATACTTGAAGATTTTGCTCAATTTAAAAATACTTTTAATATTACTAACATTCCTTTCTCTTTAAATTTGTTACGTCAATATTTTTACTATTTCATCGAGGAGACAGTACACGATTTTAGTTGATAAAAGAAATAGCGTTTGCGCATCAGAGAAATTGAATAGAATTTCAATCGAATCGATGTTACAAGCATATGTTCGTAAGTTTGTGAAAACTTGGGCTTGGAAAGATTAACGGGAGATGCCGATATAAACTTACTGATCCAAATCGTCTGGAGAGCTGGTTTCTACTTACGACACGTTTCAAAGACAATCGATTCGATGCGTCATTCCAAAATCACGTCAGCGATTGTTGTTTGTTTTTCTTTCTTTTCTCTATCTATAGCGTACGAGAGTTTCGTTTAAAATTGCAGAGCGCATCCTGGCTCGCGGTAGTGCGATCAAGAAATTCTAATTCGCATTCCTTAGGTACGTTTCTTCATCCCAGGCCTCCGCGCCACTCCCGGCTGAGTGATGTACGTAATAGGGAGCGCTTGAAACACAAAGGATTCAGTGAGAGACATACAGGCCAATTTCGCAGTTAATGCCATGGATCAAGAGAGTCTATGAACTAGGACATCCCTAGAAGAGCAGTCGACATGTTCAAGGAACAATCAGTCGAGACCCGGAAAAAGATTCGAAACACCATGGGACGCAGACGACGTAGGCGGCCTGCTATTTGTATTTTTCTGACGCGGGTTGCTGTTGCAGCAGCGACAAGAACGAGGCGTGACTACTCGCTAACAAAATGAGTCAAAGACTTACTCTTGTACAACGTGAACGCTGACCCGGGACTGTCTCTCTAGGGTTGCCCGCGTTCATGGACAAAGATGGTACGCCTGAGGTGCACTGAAATTTAGAATGTACAGAAACGTCCAAGCGTCATATAATTAACATTTCACTACGACGGAGTCTGCACTCATGTGGGCATCGGGTCGACACTGGTACGTGTGTAAAAGTATTAAAAGTCTTAAAATCTCAAGTACGAGAAAGTAATATTTGCATAGATGATAACGATCATGCGTGTGCCGCGCGTTAACACTGTCAGAGAGAAGACGTTGCGTTTAACATACGACGATAGAAAAGACAGAAGAGATAAAAAGAGAGAGATAGAGAGAGAGAAAGAGATAGTGGCGGTACATTTAACGAAAAACGTCGAAAAGGACAGAGGTTTATAATGAAGTAGACGTGAAGTGAATATTTGTAAATTTCCGCGATCGCTCAATCCATAACTTAACATTCGCTATTTTGTGGGAATAAAACAAAAAAAAATAAGGAAAGATATACTATAAGGAGATACAAGCTGAAATCTATATATGACAGAAAGAAAAATGTGCAACAGACTAGAAAAAATGTCGACGAATCACCGAAACCCCAATTCGCATGAGCTGTTAATCCAGCCTGGAACGTTCACAATGTTAAGTCGGACGAATGGGCAGTCGGTACGCCGGGTACCTACTCACCTGAACCGGCCGTTGTTGCCACTTGGAGGGGGTGATCGGCGGCTGAACATCCCATACTCGTTTCCACGGGAGAAGCCAGTGTCACGCATGGATCCCATACCTAGAGGAGGCATAGGAGGCATTGGGTCTCGTCTTGGTGGTAGAGGTGGCATTGTCATTGGTGGAAAGTCTAGCCCGCACATGGTAGATCCCATGTCACTGGGCCCTGTCATACCCGTAAACCGCCTCTCGTAGAGATCCCTGGTGTCCTCGAAGCCGCGCCTGTCGTAGTAGCTTTCATAGTCCTGTAAACAGATCCCACACAAGAAAATTAATACGAGAAAATATTTTCTGCAATCATCCACTATCTATCAATGCTATCGATAGCATGGATGATTCGAATACTCAGCGCATAATATGTGAAAGGAAGAAACTTACCCCGAAGCGGCCACCACCCATAAGCCGGTCCCGTAGGAACGGTGGTGGCGGCGGTGGAGGATATGGATCACGTCCGAACATTCGATCCCTGTATCCATTTCTATCTGGTCCACCTCCCATACCTCCCTTGGGACACTCCTTAGACCAGTGGCCGCCTCGTCCGCATCGGTAGCATTGTTCCGGATCTCCCATTCCTGGCCTCTGTCGCACTCGACTAGTAGAGATCTGGACCTTCATCGGTTGTCCGTCCACGATTTGTCCGTTGAGCTCCTTGATGGCGTCGTTGACATCTCCGGTTGCTTCAAGATGAACGAAACCGTAGTTTCTCACGATGTCGCACTCGACAACGGTGCCGTACTTGGCGAACAGCTCGCGCACTTGCGGCGCCTTAGTGTTGTCTGTGAGATTGCCCACAAAAATCTTCGTCGTGGGAGTGTTGGGTCCCTTACGACTCTTTGCAGCCTCGCATTTGATTGGCTGCCCATGAACCATGTGTCCATTCAGATTCTGTATAGCATTTCGACCTGCTTCCTCATTTTCCATATGCTGCACAAATAAAAAAAATAGTCAACTCATTGTTATCAATCTTGATAATCATATCCATTATCTAACTATACTGATCGAAAAATTCGATTCGGTTGATATGACACTTACCACGAAGCCATAATTCTTTACCACGTCGCATTCCACGACTTTTCCATACTTTTCAAACAGTGGCTTTATGTCCGCATTAGAGGTCTTGTCGGCTAAATTACCAATGAAGATTTTAAACGTGCCAACGCTGCTAAAACCCGGCATTTTGCGGCTCGTACTAGAACCTAACGTCACAAAGATGTACATGTAAGAACAGAAATACTTGTTTTCGTTCCTTTCCACAGCTTATACATAAAGAGTACACATTTACATTATAATTGGACTTGGAATTATTTTGTATTTTTACTATCTCCTCTTTTACATGTTTACCTAAATTATGTATATAGTATACAATTTTGGTATATGTAAAGGAAAGTTATTATAGAGAAGTGCGGAAAAATAAATAAAATAAAGGAATGTGCATAATTTTAAGTTTTAATGTAAATTAAGGCCTGTTTCTTGGCTGTAAAAATGCTAAAGTGAATAATCTAATTTTAGTAAATGTATATAGTATTTATCTATGTATCAATAATTGTTTTGCAACGATAATTCTAAAAAAAAATATAAAAGCATAATTTTATTCAATTGTCCATCTGACATATTACGACGCCAATTCACTTGGCGTGCTCGTCCTCCGCCATATTTATCCGTCATAGAATTCCGCCGGCATTTAGGTACCCACGCTGCATAGCGCTGCGTCGCTAAAGCGAGGCGCATGGAAGCCGGAAAATACCGGCGAGCATGGAATTCGGCGCTACAAATACGATCCCTATATTGAACCATCAGACATTTACAAAATCAAACAAATCCCAATTAATTACGCTAGTCAATATACGTCGCGCCGGAGCAATTCAGTGATCGTGACGATTGTAGTTGGACTCGAATTTCTTCAAGGTTACTCGAAATGTGAAATCAGAAGACTATTATTTCTTCGCTAGTTTTCAAAACAGCGTGTTTCGACGTCGGTCATTCTTGCGCAACGATCTCTTCCGCACGATGGCGCCCTTCCCGGGCGGCTAATCGAAAGGAAATCAGACGCGATTGTTTGACTTCGATCCCGACGCTTCCACCATCTTGCCACGATCCCCCCGGCGACTGATTTACCGTGGGGCGCGCGCGTGGCTCGGCAACGCGTTTTTTCCCACGGTGCTGAAAGTGCGTAGCGCGGCTCGACACGTTAAATTCGCGGCGTATATCGTCGCCCGTTCAAGGCCGCCGACATCGTCGCGGCGGCCCTACTCCGACGTGAAAGTACGTACCTGCGTCGTCGAACGTTCTCTACGATATTAGCGTACGAATCGTACTCCACCGAGGACCCGCGCGGAATTCGTCGGATGCTGGATCGCGCGCGATCGCGCCGGACTGCGACAAGAAACGATGAGCGGACCCCTCGCACGACGCCGGCCTCGTCTGTACAGTAACACGATCTACGGAAGCGCGAACACCGAGGAAACGCAACGTTAGTAATGGCGTCTCGCTCGCCGCGTCGGATGGTGCAGCAGTGGCGCGCCGGGCGTTCCGCAAGCCATCGTGCGCCTGCCGGCGACGCGCCGATTGGCGCGCACGCGGCGGAGCGAGCCAATAACAAGCGGC
>VBVQ01002930.1:0-15435 GCA_011636635.1 Tetramorium simillimum
CCCCTCACCTTTCCTCCCACCTCAACTGGTTAACCGTTTAATCAACAAATTCCTCGTACTTTCTGTTGCAGGTGAGTAACTCGACTTTATATGACGGCGGCCGCAATCGACGACACTTCATGCGAGCGCGATCAGTCGGCGATTATCCACGTAATCGCCGAAGGCGATCGCGCCCGTCGCCCGACTGTTTGTGGAAAAACTTTTCCGTAAGTCCGACTGACTCGAATTAATGCTCATTACGAACACGCGAGGCACGTGGCGGCCGCAACGGTACTCGCACGCGATAAGATCGAATCGAATGACGGATGAAAGTGATGTTATATATACCTCGCGCCGATCCAAGTAGGAAGAAAACTACTAGTTGTAATAGCAAGATTTTCCTCACAATCAGTGCCATTGGACAAAATTTATAACATTATTTATATTGATTAATAGGATTTATTGTTATCTCTTTTAATTGTTCTTCCAATTTAATTTAAATTATAAATATATAGCATGACTATAAAATCGTAATGAATATAATTGAGTGAGTAATATGCTTTTTACTAAATTTTTTTGTGGAAATCATTAATTCTCTTGCTTAGGTAATACTAGTTGGGTAATACTACATTATGCATTTTTTATTTTGGATGTTCTAGTAAGCCAGTTTCCAATCAAAAGTTCATTAAAATTTTAATAATTTATTAATGAAATACTGTATTATTTAATATTATGACGCAAAGACAAATGGAAGATCTTTAAAATATATTAAAAAAATTTCTGTAGTGATTAATATTGAGTGTCTTACAAAACCGCTAATGAAAAGCATTGTATAACAAATTCTCGAGTCACATGTAAGTCACACATCGGGAATGCAAGTGTCAAAGATCGAAGCCCACGTGTCTCGCGGAGAACAATTACGCCCAACCGATTGCTCTCGGCGAGCGACTTTAACGACGAGAGACAACAAAGGTGACTAGGCCGAGAGGGATGGAGAGGGGGGAGAGAGCTCGCAAAGAGGGGTACGGACATTAAAGGAGATTTCACGGTGCAGATTAAAATTTATCATAATCGTAAAGGCCTGCGGGGGAGAGGGAGATAGGAGGAAAGAGCGGAGGCGACGCCGCGCTCGGCGTTATTTACGATTTTTAATATGCAAAGCCGTCATCCCCTGCCGCCTTCCACATCGCGTCTTTTTGCCGTGTGCGCGCGCGCGCGCGCGCGTCCGGGTATGAATAAACATTAAATTCCTCGTTACTCCTTTTAATAACTTTTTATACTTCATATTTTATTAATGCCAAGACATTCCGATCGGGCCCGCTATGGCCGCGGCGGGTTGCGCAACGTGATTTGCGTTTCAATAACGTCTCTACGTACGCGCCTAGCTTTTCTTGCTTCTTTTGTTTCCTCTTCTCTTCTGTCTACCTCTTTCCCTCTCGTCCATCGCATCTCTCGTTCCATTTCTCGGTCTCGTTCCGTTGTACTCTCTCTCCACGGTTTTTTTTCCTCCCTTCTTCCCGCGAAGACGACCGCCGCGCTCGAAGACGCCGAGAGAAAATCTGTGTGTCACCTCGGCGTGTGCAATGCAGTAAAACTTTTATGTATTTATTATCGGACGATAACAAAAGTAACGTTCCGCTGGAGTTATGTCACTCTCGTATATTTTGCGATGAAGATACCAATAGTTCCACGATCTCGTCGAAGAAAACTATGAATGTCTTTTTTGTCGTTTAATTGAGTTAAACTCTCGATTTATAAAATCTTAATTTCACATATGTCTCTCTCTCTCTCTTTCTCCTTTATTTTCAAAGAAATAATAGTAATTGCGTCGCAAAATGCTTTTGAATTATACTGTTAAAAATATCTTCATTTTTTTCTCGATTTTGAACGAGCAAGCAGAGATTTAAAAGCAAAGATACAATGCTGAAAATTAAGAATCTATCGTTATTTTTGTTTTTGCCAAGGATGAAAATTCCAATTATGTTGATAAATATATCCTTAAAATTTGACGATCGTAGATCAGTTCGTACACTAAAGAAATTTTAAGTGGCGCGAAAGACGAAGATTAAGAAGTTTTCCACATCGTTTGTAAAACGACGCGCGCTCGTTCCGGGGTTAAAGCGCGTCCATAAATGAGGAGAGATGCCTGACTACCGTGGTATCTGGTCAACCACTGTGGGGTGCCCACCCTTCACTCGACGGAGAGTGAGAGAGAAAGAGAGATAGAAAGGATATAAGCGAGATAACTATATCGAGCCAGCACGCTAGCTGGATTTTAATCGAAGCGCAACGTATAAAGTTGCTGAAAATCAGATTATCTCTCATCGTGTTCCTCTAGCTCGTGCCGCATCTTTCCTAATTCCCTTCCCCGTTCTTTCATTTTTCGTTTTGGTCATCGTTGCAAACTATTTTTTTTTTTATTTCAATTTTTTATCTCGCGGATTTTTATCGATTTCTATAATTTGACCGGGTCGCATTTGGATCTCGCTAAGTCAGCAGGAAAATTACGTGTGCGGAAAGAAAAGCAAGAAAGATATATTTTGAAACAATGCTTATATATAAAGTTATCATATCCACATATTTTTATTGAACAGTTTTTTTTTAACTTAATGAAATTCGTCGACGGCAACAATCACATCGTCGAACAAATTAGCGTTAATATCGGTAATAAATCTTGAAAAATTTGCAAAACCGTCTAGGAAAATCAGTTCAAGATTTAAACGAAAATTGTTTTAGATAGGACAGATTTATAATCGCTAATGAAAGAATATCCTTGTTTGAGTGACTAACACAAGGGGGAAAAAAATAATTTGTCAGAGAACTGACACATCGACGGCAGACCTTTCCGTATGTCTGAAAAGAAATCACTTAGACCGGTTATTTTCGCATCTTTTGTAGCTGATATTGGATTGTACAGGATATTCTCTAAAGTCTTGAACGAATCGAAACACGCGACATGCACTTAAGAATTTATGCGCCCGCGGAGAAAAATAGCCAGTAAATGGTGCGATTCTCACCGTGTCCTGATAACCCTTTGTCAAAGGGATAAATCGCCCGGAGAAGTACGCACGCGGCGACGCCGGGGAGATTTACTAATGATTTTTTGCGTGCGTGATCATAAAGAGCGGCGCGGCGGCCGTTCGCCGAGGAAATAACACACGTGTTTCGTGCGTACGTGCATGCGTGCGTGCAAATAGAGAGAAAGGCGCGAGGTGCGGCGAGGGAGGAGTAAATACATGTGAACGCGCTCTTAACCGACGCAATAATGTCGCCTCCCTCTCCGCGGGAAAGGAGGGAAAAAAAAAAAGAAAATAATTCCCTCGCTTACTCAGCATCGTAGAAATTTCGCATGCGCGTCTGCGCTTGCCCAGCGTTTTCCACGGGATTTTTTTCACGAAGGCACTCGCATCCTGGTCGGCCGGCGATTAACCCTTCAATCCCGTATCAACAGTTAACAGGGTTAAGTAAAAAAAAAACCCCCCCGAGCGAACTTCGAAACTGATTTACGGCATAATGGAAAGATCCATTAGATATATAGGAATATTGAACACTTTACATTACCGAGGTTATATATAGTTAAATGACCCATCTTATATAATGAAGCAATTTTGCGATGTTTCTTATAAAACTGGCTTGGTAGGTTCTTAAATTATGCGTGTCAATTATTACTCCTGATATATAATTACTGTGACTAGCAATGGAAAAATTGTTTGCTTATCACGCTTATATTTCAAAGAATTTGACGTAAGAAAGATAAAATAAATTTAACAATTAAAATGTGCGCGCGATGAATGTAAATTCATACGGAAGGAGTCAGTACGATTAAGAATCCAACAAATCTTGATATATTTCCTTCGGAAAAAAGAAGAATGAGATAATATGATCTATGACTATAATAAACGTACTACTACAGGACAAATTTGCAATAATCTTGTAAAAAGTCGCTCGGTCGGTTTTTACACGTATTAATTATTTCAATCTTGACTTATAATTCCAGAGAATCCGATGTAAAATAAATGAAGCGTGAATCGAAGAATCGCGCTACGAACATCGAACGTCCGGTCGCGCAGAAATTTAGCGATACACGCGTAATCGCGATTTCGGAACGAACGCAGTCTCGTAATTGCGGACGCTCAAGACTCAATCCCCGATGCGACAGAAACGTTGAATTGCTCGCGGCAAGTCAACGAACTTATTCTTCGGTGTCCTCGTTTTTCGCATTGCCGGCCGCGCGGCGAATGAGCCGCGCGCCGCGATTCTTCGCGGATATTTCGGGCTGCTCGGCGTTTAATATACCGCGGATCGCGAAACTCGCGAAATATTAAGCGACCTCTTCTGCACTAAACACGCGGCCGAGATTAACTCGCCGTTAATGATTCAACGGCGCGGTACAGGCGAAGCCTACAAACGCGTGTATTCGTAATGCTCATACCGCGCCCAGGCCAAGTCGGAAGTGTTGAGAAAGCATGAAAAGAATTTTTCTCTTCATTTTACTCCAACTATCGCGTTCGTTCGCATTAATATATCTTTAAAATCTAGCTTACATCTTGCCGCTCCTACGATCTCTTTGCAGCTCTCCAATGGGTGGTCGGATTTTGCAAGCATTCTCGGAACTGGCCATTCCTTTCGTCTATTATATATGATAAAATTACGTTACACGAATAAAATCCGCTTTGACATTATGAGCTGGTTTGCATTAGAGTTTCAAGTTATCCATACAGGTGTTAGGTTTCCCTATCGCTATTTATTATATATATGAAATATATGGCTATATCTATATTGAGTTATGTCACGTTACTTATGGGTGCGGCTCTGTAAATGTAACGATTTCCTTTTTCGGATTTCCTTTCTCGGTACCGAGGAAGCGGGCAACAAGACACTTGTTCTACTTGTCCGAGGCTCGAAATAAATTCCTGCTCGATGAATGATGAGACCTCTCTGAATATCTTCCACCTTCTAGAAGCGAATGTAACGAACCGTCGTCTCTTGAAATATTTTGCTTTTGCCGCGGTATTTTTCGGTGGTGCGTTGCCGATCGTCGGTGAAGAAAATGGCAGAACCGATCTGATTTTTCACGCTTATTTGCGCGCATTAAAAATTAACACGACGTTCCAGCGGGTATAATTTATTACACATAATATATTAAACATGTTATATCTTGCGTATAATATATAAATAATAAATTTATGCTACATTCAATTTTAATGATACAATATAGTTCGGTACAGTAGGTTAAATAAGTGGTAACGCGCGCGGCTTTTTTTCTTTTTTTCTTTTAAATAAAACGTGCGAGCGTTACAATGTGAAGATACAAACGCGGTGCAAAACGGCGAGAAAGTGTTTGCCCGCGCTTTCGATAATTATTCAAAAAAGGAGACAAAAACCAAAATGTAGGCTGTATACGCGCCGAAAATCCGGCTGCTGAAAATTTCTCTCATCTCGAGGAAAGAAAAGAGCGGACGAGGGAGTAGTAGGAGGACACGCGGCGGGAACGCGTGTTATAGTATTATTTTTAATAACGCCTCGAGAGAGAGGAGATGAAGCGAGAAAGAGAGAGAAAGAGAACGAGAGAGAAAGAGAGACAGAGGGCCGACAGGGAAGAAGGGAGACGGAGAGAAACGGAGGCCTGCTTGCCATTACGTTACGCGGTAAATAATAAACGTTTATAAGGCCTTGGAAGTTATTATACAATATATACGTTCGTATACGCCCGATGCCATTACGGGTATCGTATATTATTAATGCAGCGGCGCTCAACCGAGCTCGCGCCCGTAGATTATCCTTGAGCCTCCGCGCGTTTGCTCGTCGCATTTTTCCTTTTCTCGAGCTCCCACCTACGTTAGCTCGCTCATTCGCTCGTTCGTTCGCGAGACGAAAACGGGACGAGACGAGACGAGACGAGACGACGCATCCTCGGCATTGAACTATATACGTTGTACGTAATGCAACCCGCAATACCGTTCTTCCCCGTACCTTTCTCCGCTCCGATCAGTTAGGGAAAGACGACTGATAGAACGATTTTATCTTTAATAGCGCACCATTTGACTCTTAAACTGTTAACAGTTGTCTGAAGGGAGCTATTGTGAAAGTCTTAAAGATTTGCGCTATGAGGAAGCTTTGTATAAGCGAGGTGCAACATCGAGGAAAATATGAAGTATTTGCGGGGAAAAAAAACGAGCGCGTTCGCGTTCTCCGCTATTTGGACCTTGTCGAGTGAGGCTGTTAGTTCTAAGCCATAATTGTCCAATCTACTCGTAACGGTCTCGCGTTTATATGCCGCTCGATCATTCTCGATCTTGCAAATCTCCGCGATGCAATGATGTTATATGATTATTACTATATGACATCCACTGGCCGGATGTGTGTGTGCGTGAGCGCTCGACGGCGATGTGTGCAATAACATTCGCAGACATGACGCTACTGTTACACGCAGCAGAAGCTCGCCGACGACGACGACGACGACGACGACGACAACGTCGGCGTGGTATGTGTCGCACGGCGCGGAAACACGAAATTCGTTGCACGGCGAAGATCACTATAATCAATGACGCGACTTAGAATGGAAAATATTCATCAAGGTGAGTCGGGCGTGAAACGACATTCAGCGCTCGCTCGCGCGGCCGGACCGTACGTACGTACGGCCGCGCCGATGTAATTATCATGTAATAGCATAATTTCACTATGGCGGATAATTAACCGTTTGAAAATAATACCGCGGAACCGCGGAACGCACACAACGCAACCTCGCGCCGAATCCTTTCGTCGGTTATCGGCGCGGACTGCAACATAACCACCCGCTATGCTCCGGCTCGGATTTCTAATACGTATTATTATTTTCCTTCCTTTTTCGTAATCCCGCCAGCGGCTCGCAGCGCTCATTTCCGAGAAGCCGAATGAACGGCGGAGCTTCGAAGAGTCACATCGTCGAAACGGAGCTGAGAAGTCGTATATCTCTAAAAAAATAACAACAAATTCAGCGAAGCTCGAAGATCTCTGCAAAATAAAGTTACACGTGATCCATCACGTGGAGATAAAAGTCGCGTAAAAATAGAACAGTTTGATCGAGCGCAAATTGACTCTAAAATATCGCGGGTGATTCTCAAAGATCCGGAGAGACGTGTACGTAAAATCGAGCCATCGGGCGCGGAAATGAGCCGAGCTGCGATCCAAACTGCGGGATTCGCGCGAGATTCGAGGCTCCTGGGGGGGAAATCGCGATGGACTTCGCCCGGTTGGAAGAAACGTTGCACCGACGGCGGCTAACTTTTTGGTACAGCTCGCAGTACTGCGCCAGTCTAATTGCGCAGTTATTTTGTTAAGATAAGGTCGCGACGGCTTCATGGCCGCGCGCGCTCGTCTCTTCGTCTCCGTTTCACGTCGCTCGCGCTCTCCCTCTCGCGCGTTGGGCGAGTTGAAGATTAGGCGAATTATTATTTTAATCTGCGCGCGAGCGCGCGCATAATATCGCGGTCGCGGTCCGATAGCGTAACCTAACTTTCATATCAATATTTATTGTAAACGATAAGATTAAACGGGGGAATTTGTTATTACTCGCCTGCTACGTTATTTATATTGTTACGTCACGCGCCGAGCCGAGCCGAGCCGAGCGGAACTTGCTCGTCGTCGCCGCTCCGCTTCGTACGTGCTATATAAAACGCAGCGGTTCTCATCCGGCGCCGCCGTCGCCGCCGCTGCGGGCGAACATCCTCATTGATCGTTATCACCGAAGATCATCGAACGGATAAAGTCGCCGGCGAAACGAGCGTCGATTATTCGCGCTCTCCGCGGGTGAAGATCGCCTCTTTAGCGCGCACGTGATTCCGTATCGATCTCTCCTTCGCGTCCTCTCTGTCTCTTTCTCTTTCTTTTTCTCCACTTACTGATTTTTCTACTAATTGGCAAAGATAAGCTGGGACTTCGTAAACATTAATATCATTATTATTGAATATACGACCTCCATTTTTTTTCTTATATTCATACAAGGTGAGGTCGGGATTTTCTCGGCAAAATTGGAATCTTTTCTTCTCTGGCAATATTTAAATGAAGTCGTAAATTATTTAATGTTAGAATAAAAAATTTAAAGGCTTCAATGGATTAAGGATGCAAGTACGTAATAAAATCTTTTCGTTCAATTAATTGCAAACACTGTCGGCGGTGTAATTAACAGAGCTTGACTGACAATGAGAAGCACATATAATAATGCGATTTAATTTCCCGATTTTTTTTGCGTATTTATTATCTCTTTGAGGCAACAAATTATATTATGTTTTCCTGCCTCTAACGCTTCTCCCCTAAGTGACTGATTAAGCGTTCGGACTCGGAGATTCTTCACAGAAATCACAGAAATCAGTGAGAGCCGCGGCCGGCACATTTTTCTTATTACGAGAATAAAAGTATTGCGCAAGAAAATGGCCGAGTGCTCATGATATGACCATAAAACATCGAACCGTACGGCATTATTAATAAACCATATAGTGGTTTATTGCGGTAACTATAGCCGAGTCGCGCTGTAACATGCGCGCACACACCCAAACACGTATACGTACATACACACACGCCCACACGAGCCGAACGTACACGCACATGCATGCACGTTCTTTCGTGCCGTTGTAGCTTGTTGGATCGTGTTCTACGGTCTCGGGTGTCGACAAAGCCGGTCAATCAAGTTCAATTCTAATTAAAGATCGCCTGTCAACGCGGCGATCGAAGCTGACGTGGATGATAATTTTCCGGAAAGGCCGCGACCGAGAAAAAAAAAAGGAATCGATACACTTTCTTCTTCTTCGGCTTTTCACTCTGTCGTTCCCCAATTTTTTAATCGCGCAGAAACGACGAGAACTTAGGCACGTGCGACTAGCGAGATTCGTCGATCGATTCCTCAGGCACGCATAAATAATATCTCGATGCGAGAGATGGTTCTGATAAATTATTGGGGTGTGCAACCTGTTATATTCTATTTTTAAATTATATATCTATTTCTTACATCTTCCTGCCCTACTTACCGCACATCATATACAGAGCGTCCTAGATTTAAGCCGGATTCTTCGACTTCGGATACGTATAATCGATTTTATTATCGTACATTATTAAATATTTTGACAATCGAGACACGAATTAAATTTCGATTAAAATAAAATGCGAATATTCTGATAAAGTATACTTCATTATCCCGGTGTTCTTGCGCCGCTTATTTCGTCTAACAATTTAATTTTCATGCGTGTTTATTATTCAAAACTTACTAATGCCTTGATGTACGGGCGACGTTATATAAATGCTAATGAAACGTACTGCTATACAATTGTATTATATTAATACCTCGGAGGCAACGCAATCAATATCATTCACTTGAGAACAAAATAGGACAGATATCTCATATCGGTGTACGTATTCCTCTTCCCCCTATTTACAATCGTCAAAGTTAGCATTGCTTGTTTTCTCGCGCGTTTCAAGGAATTGATACAAAGCACTAATATAATCGCTAATAATTGTATTTTTCCGCCCGTCTCTCTTTCTCTTGCGCCATCGCCAATCGCTTTCTGCCCTCGCCTTTCCGTCGATGCGCAACTACATCTGACAAATTAGAAAAAGCCTCGACCTGGCCAGCGGTAACGTGGAGCTTATCGATCGATAATAATTTAATGATAGTTATTCCCGACCGGGCTGTTATTTCTCTCGTCGGGGCGCGCCCCGGCCGACAAGGAGTATTTTTGTTTCGTTCTCTGATCGCCCCGACCGGGGCTGGAAAGTCGATTCGTCACGAGGCATAGAAAATATGCTACTTCATTCTTACCGTAGTAACTCAGCAGCCAGGCTCTCTCGCGACTCTCGATCTCTCTTGTCTCCCTCGCGCCGCCGCGCGATTCCGCGAAAGCGCGAGGAAGAAACGAGAGATCGAGGCGTGGAGAGCGCGGCGAATAGATACCGTATACGGAGAAAAGAGGGAGCGGATTCGAGAAAAAGAGTAGAAGAAACGAAAGAGAAAGAGAGTGCGTGCGCGCGAGAGACAGAGAGAGACAGACGGACAGATGGACGCGGAGGAAAGGAGAGAAAAGAGAAGAAACGCTAACGTTTTCAGCTACACGTACGTGTAGAGACCGCGCGCGCGCGCGCGCGCGCTCGCGCGCACACACGAGTACGCAGCAGCAGCAGCAGCGCACGGGTACTTATGTATAGAATTAAATATACGATACATTATTCATTTTAAGTTCTTTCTCCTTGCTTGCCCGGAGATTGTATGCATTATACGTACGCGCACATGGAAGTCTGCCGACTATCTCTACCGGCGCGGCGCGGCGCGCGCTCGCTCGCGTACGAGCGAGCGAGCGAGCCGAGGTTGATCGGGCGAGCGAGCGAGAGCGCGCAGTTATAACTTTTTATTTTAAAGATGGCAGGGGCTCATTTGCAATTCTATGCCGGACGTCGATATGCCTGATTTATCGTAACTATACTTATACCGACCCCGTACGCTTCTGCCACAATTTATATCCGGAATATAGACGTACGCGTCCGGCTGTATCCTCCGTGTGCGTGTATACAGGGTGTCCTGGCGTATCCCTCCCGAAGCCTGGGAGTCGGGCTGAGAAAAATGACGGTTGTTATGACGTTCGAGGTTACGATAGCAATCGAGTCGCAAACGATTCGGAATCGCCGTCTTGAGCGAAATCACTCTGGAACCGTGAATTCTGCGAACAAAATTTCCAAGTTTCACAATCTTTTGGACCTTAAATGAGAATTATATTTGTAGCATCGTAGCGTGCAGCTTGATTGCCAAAGTAATTAACGTCGACAATTAGAAATAAATACTACCTTCAAATACATCAAAGAGTATTAACTGAAAGACACCCTGTATGTATTTTAGAGATTGCGTAGGTGTATATTATAAAACAAATCCGCGCGCATGTGTGCGCGCGTGCACGTACGCGGAAGCAGCTGGGGAGCTTTGTGCGGCGGCTTGTGGCGGTGAAAGGGAGCGTCTGCACCCTCTTCCATCTCCCCCTCGCACGCTTCACCTTTCTCCTCCGTCGTTTTCGCGAAACGACGTGAAAAAGCGCGACTTCAACTTTACCATAGAAATCGCGTTCTCTCGCGTGGGCGCGCGAGCGAGACGAGGAAGATCGTTCTGTTGCGCCGCGCGCGCGATGAAATTTGAGTTTACGCGTGCACAATTAATACCCGCCAAGTTTATCGGGCGCGACGGAAAATGCGCTTTTCACGACTGCCGCCAAGTTCCTCCCGCCCTCCCCCTTTTCATTCCGCGTCCCTGTCTCGTGAAAGTCGCGCGCGCGTCTCGCTTAAAATTGGCCGACTGCTATTTAAACCTTCCCTATCGCACAACTGGCTTTTCTGGTTACGGAATATCATTGCGGAAAAATTCTTTCTTTTTTTTTCCCCGCGATAAATCAAAGAATTTATGATCGGGAGGGAAGAAGTGGTTTTTTTCTAAGAAACATTGCCCTTTGATCGTAAAAAATACAAATTGTAGAGAAATTATTGCAGCAATTGTGTATATAATTCGCGAAACTGTTACTCGCGAGAGACGCCTGATCGCGAATCGAACGCGTGCGTTCTAAAAAAAAGAGGCAATCGTAAAAAAAAATCGGTTGTAAAAATAATGTTGCAGTTGTACAATGCGTGCATAATGCCAACTATTATCTCTGAGCGCGCGCGCGCGCGCGCGCGCACATCTTCCTTTATTATCTTCTTTATACTCGATACGCTACAGATCGTAAAGATCGCGGCAATAAAAAGTATTATTTTGTGCGGCGCGTAACGTCATGCGCCTAACTTTTCTTTTTTTCCCTGTCCTCCCAACCCTTTGCTCGAACATACTTTAATTGCAACACGCTGCTGGCGCATAAAGAAAAAGACGAAAAAAAAAGTAAGCGAGAGAGAGAGAGAGAGAGGGAGAAAATAAAAGTTTTATTTTATTTTCAATGGGACACTAATTACACTTAGTACCTGGATAGCATAATTAAGGTACGAGCTCCGCCGACAAGTTCCGCGAGTTCGCCGCCGATGACGAAGTTCGCGCCCGGCAAGATAAGTCGATTCCAGGGGACACGAGGGGGCAAATGGGGAAAGGGAGTCCGTCGGTTCGTCGGTCGGTCGGTCGGTCGATCGATTGGTCGGCGAGATCGACCCGGGATGGATGATCGGGAAGTCCTTAACCCTCTCTCGCCTCCGTCGCCGCGCTCGCGCCGAGCCCATTGTTCGACTTATCGGCCTCCGCCACGTGCTTTACATAATGGCGGTGTTGAAAATGCGGTTTAACGATATCTAAACACGAGTAGCGGAGCGTTTTAACGGCGTTTGGGGTGTACTCGTGCTCGGGGGGGCTTCGCGTTTCGGCGGAATCATCCCCTCCGATACGACTCCATCGCGAACGAGTAGAAGCGGATATACGCGTTTTGTTCTCACACCCCCGCGGGCGCGCGGAGTTGCATTCACCCGCCCTCCCCTTCGCGTCCTCCCCTCCGCACCTCGCCGCCCCGGTTCCTCGCGCGCGAACAACGATGCGTTCGTGCACGCGCTGCGAGGAATAGATATCGGTTTACACGCGAGCGATTATTGCCTTATGCCGGGGCCGCCGAAATGTTACGCTAATTGAGACCCGGACGAGCCACTTCACGGCGCTGTATCTCTGGCACAAGCCGTGTTTCCTCGGTGAGAAATAGCAATCGCCCGCGGCATTCACCTGTCTCTTAACCCTCGTGTAAACGATACCGATATGCCACTTGCGGTTTTCTTCAACGGAGATTTATTGACTCGTATTTGCACAGGCAAGAATTATGTAAATTGCAGTTTTTTTTTTTTGCGCCGCTTTTTATCCATTAGTCCGATATTATCCCATGCAGAATGTTCGGTACTAAAGGTGAATAATATCTCATTCTCTAGCTCTGATTTATCGTCTAGTTGTTGCCTCAATAGAAACCTGATTTCAAGCTCAATTGAGATATTCGAAAATTGAGAGATGAATAGAAGGATGATTTATAAATAGAAAAAAAAATAGTATCTTTGCCATTTAGCAGTTATAGTCATCTAATTTTAAGATTTATTTATATCGTATCGTACGTAGATTGCACGCGACACGACGTTGGGCTCAATAAATAACCAGTCATTTATGTTTTTAACGTTAAATTTAGGATACTAACAATGGGCTAGTGTGTCTAAAATTGACTACTCATTGAATAAGAATCGTCTTATCAATCCTTCATGCGTTTTCCCGAGTACGGTTCGTCCGTCTACCGCAATCCCGCGAAGATTCCAGGCGGGGAAAGGAGCGGCGCTCGTTAGAAACACACGTTAGAAATATCGTTCCGTCTGAAACTGGGTTTAAAGTCGTTAACCGCAAATGCGCCAAAGAAGCGAGATTGGCGAGACCGCGTTGCAGCTGTTTAGCCGCGTCCGAGTCCGTAATTTACGAAACGGATATATGCGGGAGGGGATCAACGAGAAAGAGGGAGAGGAAGGAACGACCGAAGAAGGAACCGATCTCGCCCAATCGTAAATCTTATTAGCCGCGGTCGGCCCTCGAAACATTTCGTAATTGATTAGTCGGCAGGCGCGCGCGAGCGGCGGATATTCTAAATTACATCCATCTGCCGAGGCCAATCAAGCAATTATCCGTAATTTTATATCGCTCCGAATATTATATTGTATTGCGCCCACCCTTACGCCCACCGGTTCTAATTCGCGGCGTTGGCTGTTATTACGCGCGCCAGCGACACATCGAACGACGGAATTGTGTCTCCCCCCTCCCCCTCCCTTGCCCCGCCGTGGTCCTCGAAATAGGAAGAAGCGAGGCGGATAGATTCGAGGACGTCTCAAGGAACTTGTTTGTCAGACTAGTAAGACAAAGCAAGTGTGCGCGTAATAGTGGCTTTATGTCCCCATTTAAAAAGGTCGCTTATAATATGGCGGATAAATTACAAATCGATATGTAGATAATTTATTCTAAGAATCGTACGTCCCCTCGCAACGAGAAAAATGTACATATTAAAACAATGGAAACGTATTTTTTATATAATTTTTTTATATGTATTAATCTTTTTTGCGAGCGACGGGATCGCGGTTGTGCGCGTGTGTCTAATTTGAAAATTGTATTGGAGTGGTAAAGATAAATTTTTACAGGGAATTAGAAACACGCGAATTAAATGCAAAATAAACACGCGAATCTTTTTGCGGCCAAGATAAATACCGCGTTTCGTTTCCGCGTTCGGCGAAGTCGCGGCGGGTGAGTTTCGGGAAAAGTCCGATCCCCGTTAAAGCCCGGGCATATGGCGGTATGGTATCGGTAATTCGAGCGCGAGTTAATTCCTGTACGGCCGTCGGGCGGCCGTGTCCGCGGAGTTTCATTTTCAGCTCCCGCATTATGTTGTTGGGCGGATGTAACGATTTAGGTAATTTTGCTAAATACATCGATTCGAGATAATTGGGAATTATTAATTCGCGGTATGCGCCCGCCGGTAACAGAAATAATTTCATTCCGACGCGCGGATCGCATCCGGCATACGCCGCGTCGCATCGCAACGCCGCAACGAAGGGAAATCATGACGCAGGGCGGGCCGCGTTCTGCATTCTGCATCCCTTTTTCCTTGTTGTCGGCCTTGATTGATCGAATCGACCGCGTGATACGGCAGTGGGCAAAATGCGACCGAAGAGAGCTGCCTCTGTCGCTGCTGGTTGTCATCGATACATTTGACGAGATCAAATCAGGGACATGGTACGTGATTTTAACATTGAAATGTATACAAGCGTTTCTTATCGCAAATTTCGAATAGCGATGAAACCTTGTTAAGTACGTTAATTAACTGTATAATTTTTTTCGGATCTATATCTACGTGTATGTGCATTACACAAAGTATTCAACATTACATGTGATCACGTGTACTACAATCTGCGATAACAGCTTATTAATTTTTATGTCAGACGAAAGATGCTGAAAATGATAGAGGATCTACCAGTTGTATTTTAGTTCTATGTGAACATAAAAATATAAATTCTTATATTAGTTTTAATGTAGCAAAGCTTAATATTTTATATATAATCCAACTCTTTTTCTCTCTTTTTCTTTTTCTCTCTCTGTATATATTTTTTAATAGACTATGCTGAGATTAATTAGAATTGAAAATTTTAATATGAAAATGTTGAAGTCATGATAATTTTACAACTAAAAACTAGTTAATACTATCGAGTTGACGTGCTAAGTTACGTATATACTAATTTGTCTGTCTATATATTATTGATTTAAATAGCTAAGAAAATATTGATTTTTATTGCTCAGCTAATTTTTTTTATTTCTTACGTATAGATACGCTATCGTAATCACGTATTGATAAGCTCATCGATAGAATCACTAACAGTAAATTTTAACTGTTATATGCAAGTTATTTAATTCTTTTTTATATGATAACTGAAATAATTGATTAATTATTTAAAAATTATAAAGTGTAATAT
>VBVQ01002931.1:0-21801 GCA_011636635.1 Tetramorium simillimum
GCGGAGGGAGGCGAGAGCTGAACCGGCACGATTGAATAGCCCGGCGACAATCGGGTCTGTCACAACGTCGCCTGGGAAATTGTGACAATGTAATAAGATTAATAAGTGATAAGGGAGCTGTCCGTGTCGCCGAGTTCATTGTCGAGCCGGGCATTGAGATACTTCGACGGGCACAATCGCCTCGCGTTTGTAGAGGAGTTAAGACGTAATGAAATTTGACTCGCGAAGAGCTGGCGGCGGCACGCATCGATTTCCACGGCGTATTGTACCGAGGTTGATGGCAGACCAGTTATACGTACCAAACACTTGATATTCGATGCGATATACCCGAACGAATCTGCTCGTCCTCGCGACGACAACGTCGCGAAAATTGCGACGACGGGGGGAGGAAAGAAACGCGAGGAAACGGTCGGCTCGTTTCCCTCGTATCTTCTCCGTATCTTCTCGGCACCTTCGTCGACGCTCCCGCGAATGCTACCGGGGCTACGCGCGGGATCATATTTCATTCCCTCCCGCAGAAACTGCGAAGCGGCACTTTCCGATGAATTCCAATCCAATACACCCGCGATACACGCACGCAGAATGCTCGCTCTTGCATAAACCATCGTCCCATATCTTTACATATGTTCTCGACTATATTCATGAGACTCGACTTCAAAACTCTCATCCCGAGGAATCCGATCGAGTTATTAAATTCTCATATAGCTTTCCATTTTGACGAGACAAAAAAACACACTCACATATGCAGGTACGCGTAATAATTAACGTTGATGAAGATAAGTTCAATTTGGCACAACGCCTCTTTCAATTGAAATATCCGTGGCAATAGGATTACATGCAAATTTTATCAGTGACACAATGCGAATAGTCATTAAAAATTAACTGAAAATTGATAATTGGGATTGCAAAAGGGGAAACTGCGGCTGTTAAAATTAGAAAAGTATTAGTGTTTCGACACTCTGACTATTGTTAAGAAAATAGCTCTAAATCGGTCAAAGAGTTCGTCGATAAGTTTAGACAGAAGGATAATATCCTGCCAAAGTTAGCGAGATAAGAGAGAAGTTGTATATAATATATATAACCCATCCACTTCTGTAACAATATTGAAATTGTTCCAAGCATCTCGCGTCGGATAAACGGACCGCTTTTCTGAGCATCATCTTCGAGCATCTGCCACAAGACTTTGCCCTTCGAGTTCGCAGCTGGTGATAATCCCGGGGCGAATATCTACGCTGCGGTTCGCGAGGGGCAAATTTGTGAGAGCTTCGCGAGGCTACGTCCATCGTGCCGCGGCAAAGCTGCTCCGGGAAAAATGCTGGAAAGAATGAGCAGGAGTAGGAGGGAGGGCAATGGAAGATGTAGGAAGTTCGGGCAAAAAAAGATCTCGGTGCTTTCCGGCCTCGGACTGGTTTTGACTTGGATATCGGGGCCGCCCGAGGACTTCGGCTTATCTCCCTCGGCGAGGGATGGACGGAAGGGGATGCAACGGCTGGAAGCAGAAAATTCGGCGATGGGAAATGAAGATGCCTCTGGCTGTCTATAATGCTTCGGCTGAGACGACAAAGTGGTGGTTTCGGAAATCGAAAAGTCGAAGACGAGGGTGCGAACGACCGCATATTGATTCATGGCATGGAAGCGCGCCGCGCTTTATTTACGAGACGCGAAAAAAAAATCCCGAAACGCCCATGTCCAATTTTCACGCGTAAATTCATCTGGAACAGCAATTCAACAGGAATCAAGCGAAATTCAATCAATTAATCAAACGAGAAGCAAAATATAAAATATATGAGAGCGAGGCGTCTCTTTTGCAAAAACTTCAATTGAAAAAGTAAAGTATGTTTAATTAGAGCGTCAATTATGATAACATTTATCTTTATTGTGCGAAATGTAAATATAAATTACCGATTATCGTTCTCCGTGAAAATAGGAATAAATTCAATAAAGTGTGCAAAATTAAATATAATTTTACAAAAAAATAATTTTTTTTACAAAATAGCGAATAATTTAAAAAAATTGCGAATCTCCTTTATTATTTTCCTACGTACCTACTAGAAACCGAAAAAGACAGCTTCCAACTTTTCTTGGAGAATCTTTATTTTAAAATATCGAGAAAGAAGAAGGGGAAAAAAGGGAAGACAGAAATTTATATCTTTTTTCTCTATTTCTTCTCTTTTAACACAAGCGCGAATTTTTTGACTGCTAAAACGATACGATTACAAGAATAACACAATTGTTTTAATTGCAATTAGTACGTGCGCCGGCTACTGTTTTTGATGTTATCGCGGAAATACCAGTAATTATGTAAAATATTATCGGCGCAATTTACGCGTACCGGAGCTTTAGCTCTCAACGCTTGTTAGCACGATTCAGTTTAGCGTAGGTACTTCGCATACAACACCTCTTGACTATATCGTCTGCAAAGTTCCAGGCACATGCTCGTTACAGGTGAGCAGGGAATGTGGAAAGCCGGGCATTGCCAACCATGTCACGCGAATTATGCTCTCCTACCAGCCATGACATTCCACGTGAATGTAAATTAATCAATTTAATCCTTAACCGGCGGGTGCTCTGGTCATGAGCGCCCGCAAATAGCTACCACAGGCGTATTGTGCTATCATAAAACATCATTGTTTTTTATTCTCATAATAAACACCAAATCTTCACTTTATAACGCGACAGCGCGGAGCATTATTGAATTCACGGATGATAGAAAAATGTTTCGGATAAGCGATGAGTTTCGGTTTCATTCTTCCGTCTCTCGTCGTACGTTGTAAATTGAATTTTTAAAATATTCTCTGAGATGTCTAAAAATTTAAGATACTCGAGCTCAAACATTCTTTCGTTCTTTCAACGGTATGGTTTCGCAATCGGGTTTTGCAGTAGCCTGGTTTCGCGCGATAACGTTGCTCAAAGAGATTCGATTTCGGTGCACCATACGTTCCTTCGATCCCTGTCTCTCGCACGCTTCTTTCATCCGTAGGAGCAAAAGTCCATGTTCAGCGGAGGGCCGCGTGAAAGGCAAAATAATGGAATCGAAGTCGACCCTGCCTCTTTGTCGATTTCAAAAAGGCGATAGGGAGAAAACAAATAACGACGGCATTCGTCGTTTACACTGAATCATTTCAATGTTGCACGCAATCAAAACTTACATATCGAGACAATCTTTTGCTTTTGGACAGCGAGAAGTAATCAGGTGATGTCATACAGTGATTACGTGATTAGCAATTAATCTCCGTTAAAAATAAAGATTTTGCAAGCGATATAAAGCAGTAAGTATTCCGCGTTATTGATGTCCGATCAAAAGCACGGATTACAGTTTGCCTGTTCATGATTAATCTTGTCGTGCGTCGAGGCGACCGAAGACGAAAACAGCGGGAAGAAGTAAAGAACTGAGCAGGACACGGCAAAAAATATAAAATAAATCTTATAAAAAATCAAAAGTATCCGTACAAAGTTCACCGTTCCTTCGTATCGTTTGACAGATTTCCGAACGAGTGAACAGATAAAAATCCAGCTTATTGAGAATTCCGTAGATATCGGCGGATACACAGCGGAAAAGCAAACCTCAGTGAAAAATTCTTTCTTCTTTTTGAGATTAAAAACCTGCAGCGTTTTGCAAATGCCGTTTTGCTGCATATGAAAAACGCACTCACGCCGGCCGCGGTTTCATATTTTCCACGAAATAAAAAAAAGAAAGAATGATACACCCGGCTGTTCGAATTTCTGAAGTTTGAAGGGTAATTTTAACTCTGGAAACCGTTTCCTGACCGTAAAGATAGATTACCCTCGACCAACTTTATTAACTATGGGCTTCTCATTATATAGTTAAAGCCCGAGTCAGCGGCGAAGCTTACCGGCTCGCCTCGATATTCCGCACGTGAATATTTTCGTAAACAGTTTTTTTTTTTCGGGGGAAAAAAAAAGAACGAATTCGACGAATCGCGTAGTTGGCTCCGAGCGGTACCGGGAGATTTCCCGGGGAAATGAAACCGGTTACAAATCATCAAACGTTACGGGCTCCCCTCGAAGCCGATGCACATTCAATTCCGCAGCCCGTCGTTGTCAAATCCGTCGATTTTCCCTACCCCCTTCCCCCCCTCGCGTAAGGGCGTCTCGCCGGTGTCGGGAAGGGGTGCCGGGATTCCGGCGACAAATCACGCGCAACGCCCTTCAAGTCTCGCGAAGCGTACGTAAAATGTACGCGAGATAACCGACTGTCTGCCCGAGTCTGCCTGACGTTTTTATCTGGCAGCCGGTGTCTCCGTGAAACACGGAGAGGATGTCCGAGGATGTTTACGTGAACGCGCTTTTGTCAAAAAGCGTCACTCTCCCTCTCGTTCTCTCTCTCTCTCTTTCCCCGAGATCGCGTCCCATTCTTGCAGCAATATCGCGCGTGGTGATCACTCCCTGCGCGCACCCTCGCACACTCAGTTTCCTTTCGGTACAACAACGGCGTGTTCGCAGTGAGTCCAATATTATTGATTGCGTTCGGAGGAGAGTTGTGCAACCGTCTAGATATACGAGTGTACTCGTAAAATAAAAATTAATAAACACACTTTTTTCATTCGTCGTACAGGTCGTAGCTGGAGCTTGACAAACAAAATCAATCGAGTCAAATCGACAAGACCATCATTAAAAGTTTAAATGGAAAGCACTTTTCTCCCTCTTTGGATCATTGACTCGCCGCTTATCGCTTCGCAATATGTCACTCTTATATCGAAAGTATAGACTATGAGCAAAGTTTCAAGATTCATAAATTCGTCTCCGCGAAAAAAAAAAACGAACGAGATGAGTAAACTAACAAAGTTTATTGCGTACACACCATCATGCTATAAAGTTTCGAAGGAGGAAGAGAGAAAGCGAGAAGAATCACGCTCTACCCGTGATACTAACTTTTTTTTTCAAATAGATGCCGGCCGGCAAAGCTTTTTCACAGTATATGTAGAATAGATCGCAGTTTTCCTCCTTCTTTTCTTTCTTATTCGGCATTAAGAACCCTCCCGGATCCGGAAATGGGATGCCTCTTGTCGCGACGGCGTGAAAGTCACCGTGAAACTTTGAATTTGCAATTTACCTCCGGAAAGAGGCCTTCTCTCCCTCGGTCGCTCTACCTCCTGCGAAGCGAATTCGAATTTGTACAAGAAAGATTTACCGTGTAAACAGAATTACGAACTCTGCCGGGCGCGCGGATACGATGACGCGACGGGTTTTTCCTACTTCGCTTACGTCGCGCGAATTTTTGAGATAAATTTAATGTCCCACGGGGAGGGGGGGGGTATTGAGTAATATGAAATACTAGAGAGAATTCGCGAATCAACAAACGCATAACAACAATTGCAATAATGATTATAGTTACCGCGTCACTTTCTTTTATATAATGATATTATCGTTTCCCTAGTTTTACATTTCTAGTAATGATAACTACATTGGCCATTACAATACTGTGAGTAAGCTTTCGTACTAATTATTTTCATTAGGAATTAAATCGATATTAAATCGATGACATTTGTGATTGTGAAACGGGAAACTGATGAAGTTTGATATTAATTGTATCTTGATACGTAGCCCGCGGAAGCAATATAATCAGGGTAACGTAGACCCGACATACGTGTAAAAGGTAGGGCAGTCCATAGGCGAGGCCACACATGCACGCGGAGTGGCTATACTGTGGCTAACATTGGATACTCCGAACTTCCGAGAATTTCACCGCTTAATTAATACAGGCGAATTACGTTGCGCGTAATATGCCTCGTTTCTGTTCATAAGGTTGAGTGTCGTATTTTTTTTTTTTACATAAAGTTAATAATAAAGCAACCTGTGCGCCCTTTCAAATTAATGTGCAGAAAAATAAGTCGAAATACAGACAATGTTTTGCGTTTCGTAAAGAAAATGTAGTAAAACGAGACATCGGTAAATTTAGCTTTAGAAGTCTGAAATAACGTATCACTTTAACCGATCGTGATTGCAATTTAATTTCAAGATACGATGAAGTGGTTTCACGGATTGCGTACTGCAATGTCAGGTGGAGGATCATCGGTGGGGAGATCGGATGCCGCAGCATCCGAGCTCCCGAGAATTCCATTGCCTGATTGATATGTGTCAAGCCTGCCGCATGCACCATTGCCTCGCGGCCAATACCCGACGGATTGCACACGCCACGTTATAGTCATATCCCCGTATCACGAATCGCATTAAAGCCCCGGCAATCAGATTCGAGCGACGCGCGTGGCCGCGAAACGCGAGCCAAACTAATCGCGATGGATCCCGAAAATCCTGAAAATCCGACGATTTTCCGCGAAATCGGTGTCAACCGCCACTCAATTTGGAAGCATGTGCGACGCGAGAAATGTCTTTTATGTCGTGCTAAAACAGACAAAAAAAAGAGAGGAAAAAACCGTTAAATATCGTTTGCGCGATCAAATAGTTCAGTAATGGAAAAATCCTTTTCACGTACATTCTTTATGTATAGGTATTCAAAAAAAATATCGTGGCCTGTTTATTTTAATATATCTTTCTGTGATTCTCTAATCTTTATATTTAATATTTATATACGTACGCACGATTGTTTGAGGGAAAACTTAAGAGACACGGTATAGACATTAGAAAATAAGAATACGTGCTTTAAGCGGTGTTTAGACTTCCACTCGCGTAAAACGCCCCGAGCACAGTTGAACGTGTGTGTACGTGTGGTAACCATGTTGACCTAAACTTGGACCTGAACTGCCGCGAAACACGTTTCTAAATGCCCTTTGTATCGCGGAATTTCGAAAGGAAGAGTAATGGCTCCTCTCGTTCCGCGACTTGTTGTTCCCCGCGACCCGCGACGATCATGAGGCGGCGGTACCGACCGTCCCCGTAGCCGGATCCCGATAAAAACCTTATGGCCGCGGACGGCGCGGAGATCGAGAGGCAGGGCGATAAAGAGGGCCATTCCTCGAAATCCTCTAATGGCGAGAAAAGTTTACGGTCGGCGGAAATGAAAATCTCGGACGGCAGTATCGACTCGCTCCGCCTTCTCGCTCGCCCGCGCTCCGCTGCCTCGCCTCACCCCCTCGTTACGTGGGTTACGTACGATGTTGCGCCACGATGCAATGCGCATTTGTGTGTGCATGCACATGTGTACTTTACGCAAACACGCCCTCCGCATCTCGAAGCTGCTTGGCCCCGGGGCTAAGAACGACATAGATGAGGGAGGAGGGGGGGGGAGGGTGGTGAAGAACATAGGTCGAGGGTGAGATTGACATAGGGTGGGCGTTGACTGCCACGGTGTTTTACCTTTCGCGCGGTCTTAGACGGTAATTTATTTCGCGGTTTATTCCCCCTACCGCCCACATTCCTTCCCGTCCTCGTCCCGCCGAGCTTCCACTTCGTCAGGTAGAACTAACTGCAGGCTATGGCTGAATTCGCTTCTTATCAATCGTAGGAGCGTTGCAGCTGGCTTTGTCCTGGCCTTATCGTTGCTTAAGGGGGGCCACGGTCTTTCCATAATTCTTACGCACGAGGGCGTTTTCGCAAAAGGGCGCTCTGCCTGCGCGATTATACGGTTTCGCATTCAGACGAGAACGCGCCCCCCGATGAGTGCGTCTCTCTCGATGAACCCGGTGAAAGAAAATTGGAGGATCCAGATTTCTATTTTTCCACCGCACCCACAGCTCCTCGGCTCCACCATCTATTACGTCAGCATGCCGCCATTTGCATGGTCAGTGTATGACGGCGAGCGGCCGTTCGCGTAGATTAATTAATTAGTCCGCGCTCCAAGAATTAAAACCGGAGAGCGCCGACCCTGGAACTAATAATGAAGCTCACCGAAGCCCACTAAATTAACATTATCCGAAACGGCCAGATACTTTCGGGCAACATGAATAATTGAGTGTGTTTAATTACGGAGAAGTTTGCTTTCTCGATTGAAAAAAAAAAAAAAAGAAAGAAACGTCAAGGGCGAGGTTCAATCTTTGAGCGGTGTCTCGGAGGGACAAATAAAACAAAATCTTATTTTTCGTTTTTAATATTAAGAGTCTCGGCGTTAAGGGTTACGCGCTCGAGCGGATAAAGATTTAATGGCGAATGACGCGGCGCGCGTCTCGACGCGGTTCAACCGCTTGATACATTCCAGTTTTCGATTTTCGATGTGCCAATAATGGCGTCCCCGTCGTCTCCCTTTCAGCCCATCCCATTCCGGCTTCGATTCGCTCTAACTAATCCGTAGTAGTAGATGTACCGACTCTCGCTCCGCCGGCGACTGTATGCGAAAATTGAAATCCGATAAAAAGCCCACCGTAGGTAGTCCGTAATCATGGCGCACGTCCGGGGAACGCGTCGCGCAACAATATGGACGTTTTTTTAATCGAAACTTTAATTACCGTCGCTATCAAGCGTTGCCGAGGCCAATTGTTCAGATAAATTAAATTGCCAAGATGGCGCACGTAGAAGTTATCGGCATATTTCGAGGACTCGCGTCGCGCACGGAAAGCGTTCAATTATTTATAACGGCCGATGTGAATTAAATCGAAAGATTACGGGACGGGAATATATGCTGGACGCAGCGGGCCCTCAGTCGATTCGAGGTCGAGGGCAATAAGCGCGGGCGTTCGTGCTGTCAGTGACAAACATCCGTCCGGTACCACGTCGCAATATTAATAAACAATTAGCCGGGATCTATGTGCGAGAGCGGTGCGTGGGGGCTTCGAGTGGACGTTGGTCGCTATCTGTCAGCCCGCAGGCAACGCCGAGCAAATAAAGCCGATTAACGTGCGCGGGAATTTATTGGCCGCCGAAAGGTGGTGCGGAAACTCGCCAAGAAACGAGTATCGATTTTCTCAGAATTATCGGTTCACTCCAAATCCTCTCCGGCGAATAAAAAATTGCGATAACTGCCCGTCCTCCTTTGCACCTTCACCCCCTCCCCCGACTGATACTCCGATTTCTATTCAAGAAGAGCGTTGAGCGCAGAAATTGGGGCTTTGGGGATATTTATCTTTGGGGAGGATAACAGAAGTTCTCCGGGATCCTCTCTTGTATGTCCCGCGCGCCACGGGCGACGTCTGTTTCCGCGAAATCTGGTTACTGACCACAAGCTGTTTCGGAGTAAGCTGTTACGTCACGTTTCCGTCCTGGTCTATCTCGTGCCGAAACTGCTATCTTCGATTCTCGTCAGATAACCGCCATGATTCGCGATCCTTTGGTTTGCTCGATAACAAGATCTTTGAGATTCAGCTATACGTTATAAACAATTCTCGATTACACCATAAACACCTCCACCAGTGTTTCAGCTAGTCTATATCAAAAGAATTAATCGAATGAAACGCGGCTCTGCGTTCGTTCAAAACAATGAAAACGGAAAACAGCAGAGAAAAAATAAAAAATAAAAAATAAAACTCATCCCTATAACCGTTGTAGTTGGTTGGATGGAGTTAGTTAACAATCTTATTTACTTCAATTTACAGCCAAGAAGTGGGACTTGGTTTACCTCAATTCGTATAACGTCTTATAATTTCAACTACACATACACACTCATACATTGCTCTCATTCTTTCACACTTTCCAATAACCATCTTCTAATATCCCAAGAGTGTCCCAAAACTTAAATTTATCTTATTTTTATTTTCAGATTTATTTTCTTACTATCCTCGAGTATCCTTTTATTTTTGTTTTCTCCTGCGTCCTCTCTATCTCCCTTTTTTTTTCTTTTTCTTTTTACAGAGTTAGTTGTTAATTATAGTGTTTCGCGTTGCGCCTCGCTTCTTATTTCTGCAGCGGGTCGCGTGCGAATCGATAAATGATTTATCGGGTCGTAATTATGGAAGGCGCAATCCGTAAACGCTTTTTCCGTTTCTGAATCACCGTCTGATTTGACATGTGAAACGCACGCGATTGCCCGCGTATAGGCGCGATTCAATCCTATTAGCGAGTCACGTGGACGTAGACAAAAGTATTGATCATCGACGAGTTCGGCGGGCCCTCGAGATGCTTCCCTCTCTTTCTCCTATCCCGTTCCGCCGTTCCCTTTTCCTCCGCTCTTCCGACTCTCTCCGTTTCTCCCGTTCGTGCGCGATTGCCCCATTGAAATTCCCAACGCTGCATATTAATGCCGCCATATAAATCCAGCTGCTAACCGCCCTCTCAGCTTACCCCTCGAAGAAAGGGAGGGATACATACTCTCGTCGAGAAGGGCCTCTTCAAGTGTGTCGCCTCGCCGGATAATCTTGGCCTGGAATTTGAGTCCTCAAAATTGCGCGATCTGTACGAAAACGCTGACTGACTGAGGGGGGGGGGGCGGACTTGCGTTTGCATATATCGATCTGGAAGTATTTTCTTGTCGACTGCACGCCCGACGCTTTTTACAAGCATCGAGTCTTGTGCAGCGAGTCTCATCGGATCGAATGTGTTTACTCGAGCTACTTAAAATCGATTTACGATCGGTTTTCAGCGGAACTTCTCAGCATCCCTTTTTTTTACATTATTTTTCTATACCTCATTAATATTTCATTCATTATTAAACATCTCTGTGATTACTCCGAAATTAAAATATTTATATAAATCCGCTAAAAATTGAGAGGAAAAAAAAATTTGAATATTTATTTGCACCCCTGCGGTTCGCGCGCGAGTCACGTTTTATTACTGTTCAAACTAAAGTTCCTAATTGCTCCACTATTTTGTTAAATGGATGAATTTGCAGCGGATAACCCGTAATTTCGGACACCTTGTGAAGGAATCAGCCACAAGTTGCCCATCCGCAGGCGTTGAAATATTAACACAATTTCCAACACGATTTGTTAATTATCGACAGGCGGCGGTGTTATAATGACTTTGTCGTGAATACTGATTAGAAAGCCGTGTATAATTGGCGAGCGGAATCAGCAATATTATTAATTGATACGTTGATTAGAAACTCTAATTGCACGTCAACTTCTAGCGACTAATCTATTTTCATTCGCGCACAAGCGCGGCACTTTCGTTGAAATTAACGAGAATTTAAATCGATTTCTATGGTAAACAAGGTCGCTCGCGTTTCCAATTTGAAATTTACCAAAATTCAAAATATTTAATTTTCTTAAATTGAAGTGTACAACGTTTTGCACGCGATAAATCTCTCTCTCTCTCTCTCTTTCTCTCTCTCTCTCAGAGTGTATTCCTGATTCAGAACAAAAATTAATCTTGGAGAGTCACGAATAACTACGATGGATGGAATATTACAGTGTGTGTGTATAGGTATATATGTGTGTATGTATGTGTCTGTGTATGTAAAAGAAAGAGAGGGGCTTGCGTAACTGTCGGAATCGAATTATCATCCGTGAATTTAGTTCCACGTTTGATATCTGCTTCGATTTCGAATCCATCTTCTCCCGACAAGTTTCGCCACGCCAACAAAACTGCTCTCGAACTTTGGCGAATTCTCACTGTTAACTACGGCATGTGAATTGAAATCGATCCTGTAATCCATTCGGCTGTGAAGAAGAATGCATTTTATTGCCCAAAAAATCCGACTACGTGTGGGTATGTGTATGTACGTATGTATGTATACATATCAAGATGTGAGCTAAATTTGGGAAATATATGCGACTTGTCGATCGTAATTCATCGTGCTTCGGTCTTTGCTAGCAGCCACTTAAAAGTGAATTTTTAATTAATCCATTGAGTCGGTATTTCGTTTAAAACGTATAAATTCTTACTAAAAATCTTCTTAAATAAAAATTCATTTTACTTACATAAGTGTATTAAACGAAACATGATATGAACGGTTAAGTAATCTCAAAATGGTACATTAGAAATTAAGATACAAGTAATGTTAATTTATTTTTTTGAAGAAGTTAAAAATTGTGTAAAATTTTTGCTAATAATAAATCTGTCAAAATTATTTGTTAAAAAAGATTAAGCTATTTTATTTATATGAAATTCAAGCTATTCTTCAGTACGTTAACATAATCATATTTATAAAATCTGATAAGAAGCAGTAATATTATAGCAAAATTATATGTCAGCCTAAAAGATTAGTTTAGTGTCTCTTGTTTCAATGATTGATTTGATTTTCGAAAGGTTCCATGGGCGCAGGCTTTTTCGCAGAGTGCACTACAGCATGCCACATACGACATTAATTAAAGCGCTTAGCAAAGCTCGTTATCGAATGAGTCGTTAGCAACTCTACCGGTTATGTCGAGGTTGCTCGTTTCAGCAATATCATACGACAGTCCGGAATGTTACAAACGCAACAATACAACGAGAGCGCAACGATGCATTCGCATACCCGCTTGTTACTGCAGCTACCTTAAAATTCGACCAAAAACTCAATGAAATCCATCGCACATATTCGTATAAATTCTGGGGAATATTTTTAAAAAAATCAGTTATATCGCACCGATAATTAAAAGCGCGCTCATAATTTTTTTCAAATCTGTCATATTTTTTTGCAGAAATCATATTGAATCTTTAGACTCGAAAAAGTATCTTGTGTCTCGACAATACTCTTTAACATGTCAAATCTATTCTGTGAAAATATGCATAAATAAAAAATGACTTCAATAACGCTCGTCTATCCTTTTATGTTCAAAGCTTGTTACGTTCATCAAGCTGAAAAGCTTTTACGGAGATTCCAGCCCATCAATAAAAGGCCAATCATCCAAGTAGTATCAACGTCCAGCTATGGATATTAAATAGCCCGAAATATTATATTGGTAGAGGCAGACGTCATCTGCTTAAATTGTTCAAAATCTTCATGATCTGACTATAATGTAAAATAGAATACAAAACTCCACGAAATAAAAGCGTTTCGAGAAGTACAAAAGATTTTAAAAAATGTATTATTACAGAAATATGTTTGTGCATTCTTTTAGTGACGCGGATTCTAAGAATCTGTATATTTTTCTCTCTCCTTGTTTTTCTCGTTACATTAAAAACCTCTATAACATTTCTAAAATATTTTATTTGTTTCGCGAGTCAGTCATGGGCAAGTCGTGAGGTGGATTCACGGTAGGTCGCATTTGAGCGTGCTCCGAAGGCAGGAAAATGCATAATCCTGCCGCGAATGCACGGAGAAGCTAACTGTCCCGGTAAATATTTGAATTCGGAGATTGAAAATTTTAATTAAAGATCGGCTATATAACCCGGCGGGTGAATTCATTGGCAATTAGTAATTAGCGAAATCCTGTACGACCATAGGCTCGCGCACGTCCGCCCGCGCGGATGTGCAAAAACCATTACACGTATGGCGTTGCGCGAGTCCGTTAAATGAAGGGAATTTTAACGCTACGCGTCGGCCGGCAATAGCGGCATTAAATTTCACAAGCGACTCGCGCGAAATTATTACTCGATTTATCGCGGAGCCGAGATGCTTTCATCATGCCATCATTATAATGCATTGCCCGTTTATTATTCCGCTGCAGAAGGTCAGTCGAGCACCCGGTTCATGTCAATATACACATGAGACTTAACTCACGATAAATCATGTTAACGAGAGGGAGAGAGAAAGAATGGGATAGAAGCCCTTGGGAAATGGAATATAGAAGATATTGTCGTGAGACAAAGATTTTTAGAATAGCTGAAAACAGCTGAAAACATAAGCACCCTCTCGTCGCGACGCTATCATTTTGACGCAAGTCGGGAAGAACGTGAAAAAGTTTTTTGCGCTCCGTGCCGCTAACTTGTGCCCGCTTTGAAAACCGAGATTAAAATCTTGTTTCCGAGACAGAGGGAGAAAGCGAGAGGGAGAGAATTATTTTTCACATTAATATCCGCGTAATAATATCTGAGTATTTCCGGCTAAATCGTGACGAAGAATTCTCATTGGGTCCTCCTACCAAGCGGTATCGGATTATAGAGGGCTCAAGCAAGTCGTATTATATGAAATTATATTACCGTTATGCGGGGATTAATTTACACATTCGCTCGCAACGCCAAGCATATAATATCGTGCTTCATGCCATTGTAAATGAAATTCTTTAAATTTGTTTCTACCTGCTAACAACGGTAATGACGGTTTGCGTAGATGACTTTTCATCTATTGCATTCACGATATCTACTTGTTTCAGCAGAATGGATCGGTAAAGGTAAGTTATTTCTGTCGTTGTCATATACAAAACATTAATATACAAATTGGCATATCAACTTAAAGCTTATCAGTATGTATATATAATTTATATGTTAGTGTAAACCTTGTAATTATGCGTGTGTGTGACGCAATTAAAATTACTTTAATTGAAACCCTCGTAAAACGCAAGTAAGCTACGCAACATCGGGACAGAAATCTTAGCGTAATATTCGGAATCACTGGCGGAGCGCAGTCCACCGTGTGGCAGATTAAAATTTATGATATAATTACGCGGGGTGTCATTAAGGGGAACATGGAAAAATGTAATCACGTAAGCCCGCGCGCGCCGTGCACATATATACAATCTACGGTACTTCGCGCCTTGTTAATTACCGGCTGCAAGCATGAAGGCGGACTCTTTTGATCGCGCCTTATTAAATTAACGCCGGCGTACCTCGAAGACAAGAAAATGGAGTTTACGACGACGGAAAGAATATTGATTATGATATTGCATCAGCGTACCCTTTGGAGCCGATTATGTAGAGTGATATAAAACAATGCGCTGAAACCTTTGACACTTTACAGCGGACGTGTTTCTGTGTGCTGTGATTTTCGAACAAACGGAAACGTTAAATTGGAAAGTTAAAGCTTCAACAACTTATTATGCACGTTAAAATGTTAAAGTGCTTGAAAAAAATATCATTAAATTTTTTCTTTGACAGAAAGAAAAGCGGCATCGAATGATGATGTCCATTAATATTTCCACCAAATCAATTCGAAATTCATTAAACAATCCGTAAACGGGAAGTAACTCGTTGGCAGTTTTTGGCAACAAATATAGTGCATGCAATATTTATATATAGGCATTAAACTGACGGGATTAAACGTGCGGTGGGAGTGGAAGCGTGCGGAAGTCGACTTTGTCACATCTGTGATTGCGCCAGCCTCGATCGCGCCGTTCCTCTTCCGTCCCTCTCGTCACCTGAGAGACTTTGCCGCGAAACTTTCAGAATTTCCGGGAGAACACGCCACGTTCGAAATCCAGATCGAACTTAACGTAGTGCGGCAAGATCGATCCAACGTTCCCACCGCGCCGCGCCGCGCCGCGCCGCATCGTGCCACGAGGGAGAAAACTTTTCTGTCTCATCTTCCACGGCCTTCCACGATCAACTTTGTCTTGAGGGCCCTTCAAGTTTCGCCGCCGCACGAGAATTACCTTTGCTCTCAAGCCTCTCGTTCATCTTCGTTGCAGCAAAAAAAAAAAAACCCCCCGGGATCTGGTGAAAAGCTAGACCTACTCGTGTCTACAATCGTGATTACGATATAACTAGGTACAAGATGAAGAGGTCACCGAAGACGAGCTCTTTCAGTTTCCTCGGAAGATTTTCCATCGGCTCTTTAACAAAATTCGTATCGACAACTTTACTAGGAACGAAACTGTAAAACAAGACACGGCGAATCCTTTATTTAATAAATAAAATAAAATAATTGAGGTGGGTAGCAGTTATGGCAGTTACGCCGTCAAGTAACACGCGTTCTCTCGAGTGGCGGGCATTAAAAGGATTTGGCAATTACATAGCGAGAGTGCTACGGCTTCATCCAATAAGAGCGAAGCCTCCGCAGTACGACCTATAAACATGGCGTGCCGTCGAAGATAGAAGCCTACTCACGTAGATAGCTTTTTCTCAAACCGTCGAACAAAAAGTAGTCTCTAGCGCGAAACACTTCGTTTTATCGAACACAAAGGGCTTAAGTGACTCACCCAATTTACTCCCTTGTTCCTCTTTTCCCTTGCCCGGAATGACAACGCACACGGTCGTGCACAGTGCACACGGTCATTTCGTAATGCCTAAAGGCTAAAACGCGCTCGGACCCCCCCCCTCCCCCAAAGTGAACTAAAACGGCGAGTTTTTTTTTCTGATTTCGTCTCATGCGATCGCAATATTCGAACGTAATGTCTTGAAAAACGATTTTTCCATTTACGAAATGACATAGTCTGACCAGTCGGATCATCGCCGCATGAAAACGTTTAATCTTCTTCATGTGTGTTTTATTTTGCAAAATTCTATTCACAATGTGTTTAGAGTTGTCTAAATTAACTACTGATACCAATAAGCGCAGTGAGTGATGAAAATTGATTGAAAAAATACATAAATTGCTTAAATCTAAACAAGTCTGTCATTTTCTAATGAAACAGTTACTCGAAATAATGTGAACAGAGCCTAATGTTAATCTGCGATTCGCATTGTTGTTTAAATTAAATCGCCATTAATTATTGTGGAATGCACGCGAGATTTTCCGAGAAATACAATTTCCGCGCTCGCTCCGTTCTCCGTTTTCCCTGACAAAAATGTCGAGGGATTATATCGCGGTGGAGGTGCGCGAAATCTTTCGCCGTTTATGTACAGACAGTTATGGCGCCTGATTCAATATTCGATATCCGATTTTGATTATATTGATTCAATCTCAACGCTGCGATTCATCGCGGGGCGCGATCGAGTTCCTTATATTAATATTATTTCTCCCCGCCCTCTTCCCCCCCGGGGCTGCCCGAGAGATTACGGTATCTGATTTCGGTCTTACAGAAATGAATACAGATGAAAATGGGGGCATTTATTGAATCAACGTTATGCGACGAGATGGAAATGGCTTCGACCATCGCGACACTTGTTAATTAATTAAATTTAATTCGCGACACTTTTCGATTACGGATCCGCGTGTATGTACCAGCTGACCCAACTAAAGAGAAAGGATTCGACGCCGGGGCCAATTATCTTGTTTTATAAAAAACATTCGATTCACAAATCCAATTAGCGGAAAGGGACAAGGGTAGAGGGAACGATAAATATAGGAATTATAGAGCTTTAATACAACAAAACCGCAGGCACGAGAAAGATGCGGTATAAAAATACGTGCCTCCTATTAAGCTGCAGCATATTACAGCATATTCGAAGCTCGTTAAAATCAGAGAGCGGTGGAGTTCTCTCTTTCCCTCTCTCTCTCTCGGTTTCCTTTAAAACCAACAAGAGGCCTCAACTTAACACGTTGCCAGCAAGATTATCAAAGAGCAAGACCTGGTATATAATAATTTTTTCATCAAACGGAAAAAAAGTCGCTTTAACATGCGCTAACTACCTGTGGGATAACGCTATAAAATATTTATTATATTTCGGTTTATTGCTATGACAATCTCCCTCGGGTCAGGGTCCATTTCGAAAAGGCCGATCATTTGCCGGGTAGGCCGCGCAATCAGCGCACATGCATATACGGTGAACCAATTGCATTATGGCGCGTCGCTGGTCGAACTTTCCGCTGGTTCATAACCTGCCTAACTCCCGAGTTCGACCGGCCATTAATTGCGAGACAATAATTGAGTTTGAAGACGCGAGGACCAGAGGTGTTCCGCCTGATATCGTCATCTCGCTAATTTTCCTTAAGCAACTACCGTCCTACATCTATTGCGTGTATATCGATGTATTAGATATTCCTGTCGAGTAGCACTTGAATTTTTAATATTTGCGTAAAAAAGAAAAAAAAAAGACAAATATATGATATACTCTTCGTCTGAGACGGTTCCAGATCGTAAAGAATCAAGTTGGCAGCTTAATTGCATAAGGGTAACGGTAATTCCGTCGTGTTTAAAGAGACTGCAGTGTCCAGGCGGACAGAAAGTTCGATGTTTAATTTTAACTTTTGCAGAACTTGCCTGCAGGGAGTTTATTGGGGACATATAACCGACCGGTGTCTCTCCAGAGACGCGGATAGGCTGATGACAATTTCTACGCTCGCCAACAGAGTCCTCGCTCATGTTTCTGTTTATTGCAACGGCAATGTTATTTATCCAGAATTGGCTCAGCTTGATTAACTTTTAATTCAAGATATATCTTTAATATATCGTGTTTAAATTTTATTTTTTTTAATCGCTGCGAGATACCTCCGTTCGCGAAACATAGCATTTTCCACAGCTTCCAGCATTATAATCGGCGCAACGCTCTTCGAATTACGTTACAGAGTAATATCTGGTCAAATCATTTTCGAAATATTAAAATGTGGTTAATGTCATTACTGCACTTATATGAGCTTTATTGTCCTTTTACTGTTAATTAATATCGCGGCGCGACTCGCGCCTGTTCCCTCGTGGCCAATAGATGGTGTCCCGTCGCGGAATCCATCACTCTGGTAAGCTGCTCATTTCGTCGGGTAAATTGACTACGTGCACGAAATATCCTACCCCCGCGGTTGCTGAACGGCTGCGAGCGGACATGGACGCGAAAGGCGGTAAGATTAACGCATCTGGGAACAAAACGAGCTCGCCGAAGGCGAGCCGCCATCGTTCTTGAGCGAATACATCCAAGGATCCTCGAAGATGGCCACGCAACGACGAGGATAAATGTGCTATCCTGCCGGAGAGATTTACGAGGGAAAATTGAATATCGTCCAAGTATATGTGTGTGTATGCACTCGGTAGCCCGTATATTTTTCCGGAAAATCTCTAGGAAAAAAGGGGGTATAAAGAGTCCACCGATTTTTATTTAATCTCAATGGTATCTCGATGGTATCTTTAATCTTCTCCCAGATTCGGACAGCCAGAGAGAGAAAGTGAGAAACTATGGTTAGATAACCATTGGATTATCACGTTAGACGGATATTTCTCTATCATCTATCGCGCAAAATTTATTTCCGGTTAGCATACTGGAGTAATTATGATCGTACACACGATATTTTATTCCATCTTTCATATTTAATATTTACATTCGATGTGTGCAGATTGAGGGGAAGCCATTGGGAAAAAAATTTTGTTTCATATCCCCGAGGATTCGGATACATTCCCTCGGTTTACTCAGATAATATTTTTTTCCGCCGTGTAACCGATTAAAAGTACTTGCCCGTAGGGGCGGGCTTGAAATCTGATTCGAAATCTCATTCCCCGCTGGGAAATAAGTGCCGGCAAATGAGAGAAGATTTGATAAAAAGAAAGCGGATTTTTAGTTATCTTTCTTATACATTCGCGCGGTATCCTATAATTGTTTTCTTTTTTTTTCTTCATCAATATATTCTCCTCATCTACCATATCGACTATTTTTATTTCATTCGGGGTCACGGACAGAAAGTCCATTTCTCGAGAGAAGAATACATAATTTCGCGCCTTCGAGTCTTATGACCGGGAAGCATTATTTCCTAAATGCAGGGAGCATTTTCGTATCTGTAAATTCGAATTCAAAATGAAGGTTAGGTCGGTCTCTCACTAGACGCGCATTAATATTCATTTAACGAAACCACCTACAGTACGGAAACTACCCTCGACCTATTTCCTATATTACTCACACGTATGTAAAAACGCACGTACGGACGTAGAAGTAGGTTATCCCCGCGACATTTCCGCGCCGATGTACTTCATATGCACCTATAAATTATACGACGGAAAATTCTATTTTCCTCGCACCCTGTTTTATCCCTTCCATTGTTTCTTACGTTCTAATAAAGCCTAGATAACCTCACAATTTCATTTCACTGTGATTCTGAAACGGTAAAGTAAGCGAGCCCCTTTTTTTCAATTTTTTGTAATTTAGAATGATATACCGTCATATAAATTTATAATTCATTATGCAATCTATATTACATTAAAATATTGTATGTACATAATAAATTTAATCACTATTTAAAATAAGCAAGAAAGTTAGATTATTTCATTGAATTTGTATTTTAAGAAGGGAATTAAAATTCTCGAGATTAATTAAACTGCAATTTCCAGCTAGGATGTCACAAAAGTCGATTAGTCGACAAGAAGTTAAAGAAGCTGCATTTAAAAGAGATCGAAGAAATTGAGCAACTGGTATTGTTCGCGTTTGGCGCGGCAATCGCGGAGTGATCTTGGCTGGGAGCCTAATTACCTCGTCGAACCGCGAAACACGCATCGTCGATGTATCATGAAGTAAGGATTGTTTTTGCAGCGTGTATAATTATAGACCAAGCGACCGGCCGAAACCGGCGGGGAATTCTCGATCGAAGCGACGATCCCCTTTCTCGTCGAGGAACGCACGGCCGTATAGCCGAGGACAATCCGCGAATAGTTGACTCGTTTCTGCGATCAGGCACTGTTTTTAACTCTCTATCGTTAGGATACATCTCTCACGCGAGGTCATCAGCCTCGAGGAGACCTCATGAATTCGGTCATGCGATAGACTATCTTAAGAGAAATTCGATAACATAGATTAATTTTCTCGATCTGAAGAGTCATTTTGGAGTCTGCTCTCCGATCTATTAATAATCTCAGGTTGGTCAGGATTCACACAGTTTCCAGGACACAACGTTCGCGGTTATAAATATCCACGAAAATTATTTCACGCACCGCGCGTATTACATTCAAAAGTTACACCCCCTTCTGCGGATTTAAATATTGTATTTTCCGCAATTAGTTTAATCGGATCATATATAATTTATTGACGCACACAAAAAACCTAACTCTTTTAACGCGCCCTCCGTCGCAATCAACGAATTCAAATCACCCAGATTACAAATTCCACATTTCTATAAAATAAACCAACGCGAAGCGCAATTAAATGTTTAACCGCTGGAATGAATTAGATGAAATTTAAATCGGATTCAATAACGCAATAGATAACACGTTGATATAAATATAATGTTTATTTCATGGGCCGATGCTTGTGATAATTTTCTGTAATTTTGTTTAATTTGAACATTTGATTTTTATTTTAATTGCCCCTTTGTCACGTACTATTTTTTTTCTGATACGACGAAAGGAGGGAAAGCTAGAGGAACACAATTTTTTTTTTAAAACAGACTAATTTATGCATCGCATTGTTCGAGGCATTGAGCGATGAGAATATAATTTGAACTGTAAATCTATAAACGTCAAATGACAGATGATTGTTCAATATTTCATTACGAGCTAAAAGCAGGTCACTCGTAAAATGACTACATGTTTGTTTGGCAAAACCGTAGCGAAACTTTTACAGTGATTTATTGGAAAGTAAAAGTCGCTGCGGCGACAAAAACAATTATAGTCTGCACAGTTTTCAAGAATTTACCATTCTTTCGCACAAGTAATGCCGATTAAACATAAATTAGAGATACTCTATAAATAAAACATGATAAACTGAAAGTATAAAAAGTATAATTAAGAACAATTCTAGATGTAATTACACTTTGTTAGTCGGATTTTTAATAGAGTCTGAAAAATGTACTTATTCTTCTATCGTTGATTGAATCTTTTATCATGTTTTTTTTTGTTTATTTCTCTTTCATCTAAATTAATTTTAAATGATTTTTCTGTAGTGTCTGAATTTAAAGTTGAAATTTCTTTTATTTTAACTTTATCTGATCCTTCTCTCTGAAATGACGCTTAGTTTAGATACACGTATCGCAATGCTGTATACACGCATGATTCGATTTCTATTATTTTTATTTCTAATTAAGAGACGTAAGTATTTTTTACATTGTGCAGTTGGAAAGAATGGGAGAGGCGTTTAGAAGACATTTCGAGCGGAGGCTTGAAATTCAAAGCATGGATCGTTAGAATTGCGCACTTGCGAGCTAAAGCGGCTAAAAATAAAGAAATTAAGTTACGCGTCTCCCTTCGTCGCGCCCCTTTGATCTCTAACACGCCGGAATTTGATTTTTCTGCCAGCCCGTACCAGGCCGAACCGACAAAGTGGAGCGTAAATTTCGCGTTTCCTCGCCAATTCGGTTCTCGCCGGCATATCGCGGTTGATCCCGGACCCTTAAAAATCTTTCCTTCTTCGGATGAGGCGGGGAGGGAG
>VBVQ01002932.1:0-21790 GCA_011636635.1 Tetramorium simillimum
ACTTTAAAATATTTTTTTTTAAATTTCAAAAATTAAAAATTTACGATGCATTATTTAAAAATTTTTAATTGTAAGATTTTAATGTCGTTTCATTTAGAATTATATTTTACCAATCGAAAATCTTTTAGATCTATTTCAGTAAAATTAATATTTGATCTAATTAAAAATAATTGATTAACTAATAAAGTATAATAAGATACTTTTTAATTAAAAATCTTTCTTCATCAGATTAGTAATCAAACATTGAGCTTCAAAATTTTTATCGCATTTCTGCGCTTTGACGAATAAATGTAGAACAGCCAAAGAGGACGTCAATTAATGACCGAGGAACCAATCTCCACTTTCGATCCCCCAAAATTGCCGAAAGAGGTAATCCGATGTTTATTTTAAAAGCCGCAGGTGTCGATCGCGCGGCTACAATTTATACCGCGTATGTGTGCTCGCGCTTTATCGTATTTTTTTTCGAGTTTGTCTCCTTTATTTTTCTCTTTAGGTTTATTTCTTTCCTCGCTTTCGCTTTGCATTTTGCCTTCATTTTGGCAAAATACCAGAATGCGTCATCAGTTTGCCTTTGACGCGCACCAGTCGGAAACACAGTTTCTCATAATTTCATAATCCAGTAGAGTGAATGCAGACGGGATCTAGTTGGATGTGATGTAGAATACAATAATACCGAAATGTTACAAGCCAGTATGGAACGATATACGTATACATATACGTACGTTAAACTCTTCAATCTAGTATTCTAGAGATAAACATGTTTATCTCATTTATAATTAATGTAAATAAATTAATGTAAATTAATGAAAGATTATTAAAATTAGCAGCGAGATCGAGATTGCAAAACACAAGGATTTCTTCATTTATTCAGTATGGACTTTTTAACAATATTTTTTAATTATCAACATACATATCGTATATTATTATACGATCGTGATTTATATACGATTTCTCTCTCTTTCTCTCTTTCTCTCTCTCTCTCTCATCTCCTTTCTGACGGCAGTTAAACCGCTACACCAAATTTTTTGTTGCTGCGTCAGCGGCCAATGGAGAATTTTTCGCCCGCAGATGATGCATGAGGTTATTAACGCCACAGGCGCCTCCACCTCACAAACTTTCACGAGATCACGAAGTTCAAGAAGCTTTTTCCGGTTCTTACATCTAACTTTTTTAAGTCTAGCTCGTGCCGCGCGATTTACAAGGAAAGTGTGACACGAAGGTAAACGGTGAACGCTATTCTTGTAAACTACTTTGCATTTTTATAACACTGTGTGTTTTTGACGTTTCAATAATACTATATTGTTGAAGAAATTAGCTTTTTTAATCATTTAACAACATTGATTAATATTTTATGAGTGTATCATAAATTTGTATTTAATTAATATCAAATATGTAGCGTCAATTGTTTAAAAATATTTCAACAATAAAAATATAGCCCTGTATTATAGACATATATCTAAAGAATGGAGGAGATTTTGTTTTTAAATTCTTTATATCGTTACAAAAATATGTATGCTCATGCAGACTACAGTTTAAAAAAATGTTTTAAAAGAAAATAGCAATAGTTACTCACCAAGTACGATGCTCCTCTTACGATTGGCGCGATGCAAAATTCTTCCGATATCTGCAATTAAAATCACCTGGTCAGTTATACAATATTTAAACAAGTTAACGATCAAAAATAAATATTCAATAAATGAGTTACACTGGAATGATAATCTCTCATAAAATTATACAACATATTCCACAAAAAAATTGCTTTGACGGTAGCAATTCTGATTCATAGAGATTAAAGCCAACAGATCAGAAAAGCTCTTTACCTAATTGAATATTAATCAATCTCATTAAGCTCGTGCGGCAAGCATTCAGATTCAGATTCAACGAACAATATGCAATATGCTCACGTATCTATAAACGTGTACATGGAATCGACCAGTCGACTTATAAGCTGATAATCAAATCATCAATCTGTTATCAGTCTACATATGGCTGCACATGGCTCTGCAAGATCGAGCACAGTCATACTTAACGCATTAACAATTAACTAAATTTATCTTTGTTTTTTTTTATGCAAACGCGATCGGAATTTATACATATTAATAAATAAATAGTATCTTTGAAAAATTTGATAATCATTATTAAGCTCATCATTGACAGATCATTGTTAAAACTATTTTGACCGAAAAAGAAATAAATGTCAAAACTGTGCAATTTATATAATCGCGTCGCGGATTACGTGAGCACTATTCAGTCGACGATTGCTTTGTTACATACCGCAGTCGACTATCGAATAATCCCTTCAAAGAGGTCCGAACGGTCGGAGCGCTCGTATTGGTGGTTAGGTAGAGTTTCGCAGAATTTCGCAAAGCGACGGAAAGTTTGCACAATAGCAAAACCGGTCTTAAATGCAGCTTCGAACTTGCGCCGCGGCGGTTAGGAGCCGTGCGCTTTGAGAAGCGCACAATATAATAATGAGTCACTTTGCGCGCACGTTGATGCGCGGTGCGTGTCACTTGTACGTAATTAAATACGGGCGTATCGAGTTAAGAGCAAGTCAAGTGTGAACACGCAAGCAAATACATAGAAGCGTACGCGCGGAGCGAAGCGCAGGAGGCTGAAAATCGAAGGAGGGTACTCCTGTACCGCGCGAGATGCTGTCGGTTTTGCGGTTCCGTTTCTCAGTCGTGGCAGCTGCCAATCCAGGGACACCGGTCGTTTTTCGAAGGACATTAATGAGATTACACCTGTTGCGGTTTTCTCAAATTTCGAAACACGCGCACGACATTTCGTTTTCGGAGTACATTAATATTATATGTATTGGAATTGCACTCCTGTTATATTACCGTCTGCTAAAATTGCCCGTCTCGTCTGTTAAAATTCTCTTTAATACATCATTTATTTCGCATTACATATATTGCATTTTTCATAACTTAAAAAATATTACAATATATGAAAATCGTGATAAAGATAAAAATGAATTAACTGAAACATGTTCAGAAATATTAGAAGCATGTGCAGATATATGCACTTTTTGCTCGAATTGTGTTTTATAAATTTACACATTATATAAAATAAATACTTAAAATTATGGAAAAGAAACATGAGAGTTATATTGTGTGTATATATGTCCATATATATAGGTATGTAATATCAAAATATTTCAAGAATATAAAAAATTGGATAAATTAAACAATTCCTCAATTTTTTTCAACTTCTAGAGAATCTAAATAAAAACAATTTAATTTAATCACCATTTACCATTTCATTGCGACATTATAAATTAGAACCAATTTTCTTCTTAATAATTATATTCCGTTACACTGGCTCCACTAATTTAATAATCGAAGTTAATTACTTCCCGGTTCTCTGCACGTGTGATTAACGTAGAACTAATCGGAATTCCTGAAGGGTTTCATGGTCTGGATGGCTAAATCAATGGAATTCGTACCAAGATATTGACCTTCCTAGACACATATTGAAGAGCTTACAGCTTGGAATACAATTTCTGAGATTGGCTCTCAAACATATGAGGAAACTTACTTCCTTCGATTAGAGAACACATTGTATAGAATAACAATGTATAACTTAAAATATATAAATCGTATTGTTTCTCCATTAATAATTAAATAATTAAATAAGATTAAGAATCAAGTATAACTAAATAAAAAAAAAGAAAATTTATAAATTTCATCTGAAACGAGAGAAGTATGTAATAAAAATTGTTATATTTTGAGATCGCGTATTAAATTCATCGATGATTAATATTTTTTTTAGTACAATATAAATCTTCTGTCGGGAGATAAATATGAAAGAAATATATCGATTTTCTCATCTAGCCTAACCGATGAACAGAAAAGGAAGGGGTTAATATACTACACGCAGGGTAGCATGACTATAAATCGACACCAATATATATTGGACACCGCATGCAGCCGGTGTTCTCGGATACTTCCCAGTAGATGGAAGATCGATGCTAGGAGATGAAGGAAATTCCACGATGCACGCCGTAAGCGGAATCCTGAATGTACCTCCCGTCCGCAGACGGAATAAGTTGGTCCGTTCTTGGACACGCAGACAAATTCCTATCTAAAAAATTTTTGCGACACTGAAAACACCTATAAGCGCTCGTGCAATAAATCATCATAAAACAAGTCATTCGAGAATATATAATACTCACAGATAACTATTACTTTGTGACGTGCAATAAGGAACGTGAGATGTAATATGTAATAACATTTTTTCTTCATAAAAACAGAAATAAAAACTGCTTTCTTTATTGCTTCATAAATATTGTTTGAAATAACATTATCTATTGATATATATTGCGCATTTCATTCTACACGAATTTCCTATAAAAAAAAATTTTTTTCTTAATAATTAGATTCTATCAGATCTGATTTACTAATTTAATATAATCGAAATTAATCACATATGTAACTATCATCGTGATAATAAAGATGCAGTTATAAATCTTGGAAAAATGTAAATGATTTGCAACATTAGTATGCAACGTCATTTAGAAATATTACGTTGCTTAGAAAGCAATTTGCGAAAATAAGAAGCTCACTCAACTAGATAGGAGCGAAAGGTTCATTTCCTATCGATGAGTATCTGTAAATTTACGACACAAACAGGAAGCAAGTTATGCGTTATGATCCTGTCGCTACGAAATATAGAACCTGATACATTTCGAATACAGTTACGGATCAATGCGTAAGAAGATGAAGGAAGCTTCAATGGATCAGTATAGAAGCGAGAATATCAACCATCTGACATTAAAATAAATTGTGTGTCTTATTCGTGAGAATTTGGTCTCAGAAAGAAATTCTTCACATAAAAATTCCCCCATAAAAAAAATGTAGATAAATGTAATAACAAATACATAAATCTTATACATATATAAATTTGTATACATATATGTATATAAAAGATATAAACGTGAAAATGTCACAGGAAAAAAATATAAATTAGTTTTCGAAAAGAGAAAACAGTTTTCGCTTGTAAAAATTATTTCACTGGTTTATCAAATATTTCGTATTTTCATTACATGGTAATTAAAATTGCTTATTTAATCTTCTGTATTACTTAAAAGATATCACGCCGCGTTAATGTAATTAATGTAATTAAGATACGAGATGAGATAAGCTTTCATTCGTATTCGGCAGTATCTGTGTTTATCCGCCTGTATTCAATTATAAAAACGTTTTGCAAAAACAGCTATTATATATGTATACGATTATATATGTATAAATGATCACAACACGATCGATTCTCTCTCTCTTTCGAATGTAACATGTACGAAAATTTTTATCGCGACGCTATGTATCAATGTCAAGCGGATATCCGGCGGAATGAACCCGAGGAACGGACCGGCAAATGATCCACCGATTAATCTCCAACACCCCGCGGGAAAAATTCAATTAAATTCGAATTGTGACCGTGGGGAGAGAAAAAAAAACATAATCCGCCTCATTGTCTGCGCACGAGGATTAAATCTGTCGATAAAACTCGAAATAAAAACTTCAGTGTTATTTCTCCTTTTGTCGCAAACACGTTATGTAAAATTTCCCCCGCGTGTATAACACACACACACATGCTACAACTCTGTTATATTAAATTTATGGAAAATTTTTTTAATATAGATCGCACGGGAAACGATCGTATATTTGATGTAAAACATCACCCTTCTATGTCTCTCCATTAGTCGTTATCGCCATCAACAATCTCGCAATAAAAACATGACAGGCTAATATTTTTACACGAAAATTTGTACGCGAAAGCGATACATTTTAAAAACTGATCACTTTACGATACGCCGGCAAAATGTTTCATAAATGTTAAATATACAAAAATAAAACTTAATAATTCGTACTCCAATGTAATCATTGTTTCTCTTGGATTTTTAATTGGTGAACGACAATTGACTTGCACAATACTCTGTGCTAATTGGATCGCGAATCTTATACTTTAAGAAATAAGATTCTCCTATCTGTCGTGCGGAATAAAAATTAAGGCAATGCGTTCGCGATAGTAAAAGACGAACCGTCATTTGTACGAAATGGAAGAAGCGAGGAAGTAATTTGTGCTTGTCCCGCGCGCGCTTGTCGAATCCTGTCGGGAGTAATAATTCATGTCAGTGGCCCCTAGCTACCACTGTCGGGGTATTCTTTACCTGATATACAGCGCGGAGCAGAATATATCGACCCGTTAGAAATAGCCTTGCAGGTCAGCACGCGAGTTTTTACATTAACTACCATCGACCCTTCGCGTGGCAGGTTTGCTTATGGCGTATGGTATCGTAACTAGCATAAACGTGTATTACGTTACCTCTACTCAGTGAAAACATTCGTGATACGGAACGGAGATTTTTTTTTTTTAATTAAAAAGATCTAAAAGAACTCGAGGATATCCAGTTAAATACTTTCGATCGATTTTGCAACCCTTTGCAACCGCGCTTCCTAATCCCTTTCTATGTCACCTAGAAATCGATCCTCAGTTTCACTCGACCGCCTCATGTATTTAAACGTGGCTTTAAATTTCTGCATTATTGAACTATTACGATCGAATCTTAAATTCTCTACCAACATATCATTATGCAATAAGAGGTTTGCAAAGCATTAAAGAGGATCGTTTACTTGTTAGACGTTCGAGAACACATCCGCGCAGAAATTGAGCGGATCTTCTTTCACGTCCGTCGAAAATATTTGGCGACATTATGATGCCCGTCAGAATTACGCGGAATCAGATTAGAAACAAGAGCAACGGACGTCTTGACACATCAGACGTCGCCTGATAAGTATCCTAGTTGCCAACAGAGGAACTCGGACACGACGGGAAGATGCACAATAAGTGTTGGGTTACGACACAAACTTGTGCGGGGACAATGGACTAACGAAACTCTATGGTCTTGCGAAGACACAGCTAAGCGTGGGTTATCGGGTTACCGGCAGTGCCGAGTTACCGGGAATCGTGTAGCTTGGGGGGTTGACTCGAAGATAAAGGACTGCGAAAAGTGCCCCGCGCGGAACCCGTGGGAAATTTCATCCCGCGCAAATGCGTTCTTTGCATCGCGACGCGATGCCGCGATGTTGTGTGTGATCGATACGGCGCGGGTACGCGGCGCACGTACGCTCGGGGGAAAGCGAGATGAAAAAGAAAGCATCGGTATGATGCGTCGAAAGTCTCGATGAGACGCCGTGATCGAGTGCACTCGCGATGATTACAACGCGCGATGGCCAACGCGCGCCTCGCGATAATTAATCTTGGAAACGCTGACAGCGTTCCCCAGTTTATGGGGCAAATACTGGGGGTTTCTACGGCGCGCCAATTTCTCGCTTCTGCATCGATGTACTCGACGGGCTTGGAAGCTCGGAATAGAGCAGTCTAATATAGACCAAACGCACGAAGGTACGATACGAGGGTAATAGGAGGGAGAGTCCGGCGAGGCGTTTGACAGGCAAACAACCTTCAGCCATCTTGTTCAGCGACAACGGTGCTATTATCTACTCGACAACGTTATTATAAACCACTACTACCCAAGTTGCACCGAGTGCAAAGCGATTTAACGGCAGTTTACTGAAGTATAATGTTTCATCGTATCACGCGCGAATGACTTTATAGTTTCTGCTGAAACGCCTTGGGGTATCTCGAATTTATGTCAATCACATAACAAGCTTAGATGACAGACTTACGCTTCCACATACGCCGCGATGAGATGTTGCGCGAATTTTAGACAGCGATAGCTATCTAAAATTCGTTTGGACGAGAATTGGCCCGGCAGGATGGGAATAATCGCGAGCGCTGCCCACGATGAATGAAAACAATGGGGGGCCGCGCGGTAAACGTCATCGCGAGAGCGCGGGCCGCAAAATGGTCTCGCCAAGAGGTTCTCTCACGTCCTGATGAAAGCTCGAAAAGTTCCTGTCCGTACCGTCACGCCGACGTCCACCACGTCGTAGGCCAAGCTTTTGAGGAATTTCATAAACTTTTGTCGTCTGGAAAGTTAGAGGCCCGCCCGTGAATAGAGATCGCTTCTGCTCTCTTCTGGCCGCCTATACCGAGATGGAAGGCACGCGATAACGCCGCTGTACATTTTGCATTCGTCCGCCGGTCGACGGCGAAACCGGCTGAATACAAGGAGTATTACGATCTCAAGCCGTCTCTTTATGCCCGGCTGTATCAATGGTTCCGGGAAATACAGAGCAATAGGTGTAAACGTACGTTGCATTGTCCACTCCTATCCGGGATAAACGCCGCTCGCGTATGCTCGCTGCACGCGCCGATCGGTTTCTGCCGCCGGTCGTTTTTCATTGAACAATCTCCCTTAATTCTCGTGCGGCGTCGTTCACTGATATTGCCACTCCAAAAAACCGAACGTGCATATTTGAAGCGTACGTTGTTGAAAATGGAGCAATGACATATGCATTATCTTTTTGTAAATTTCTGATGAAATATTTGTTACATATTTATGTATGTGCGTACATATACATATATATAATATAATATGTATATGTTCTCATATATTCATTTTTCGTTTGGATTACCAAAATAATTTTATAAGTTTATACGCTATATATATTATTAAAATATTTTTAAATTTGTTGCAATAAATACATATGTATGTATGTCTGTGCAAACTTAAAAACGTTTCTTTTTAATCAAGACGTAAAATAAATTATGCTATCTAATAATAGAATTCACTAAATATTTTTAATGTAAAACAATGTAAAAACAATGATAATCTGTTTGTAACGATATTGACTTTTCTCAGACTGTGCCGTTCAAGTAATGCGTTACAATCGCATTTCGATGCAAAACAGAACGTATACTCGCCGCACACGTGTGCACAATGTCGTAGCACGTGTCGGGAGATGTAGGCACGCTCGCCAGTAATGCGCTGCGCATGTAAGAAATGTATAGTCCGTGACATTAATTATCATGTTTTAGGTTGCTCGATACTCGTGGGAACTAACTTCAACAATTTGACATATAATCAATACGGTAATGTTTCGGAGTTTAGCGTGTGCGATTTCACAATAAAAAATACGTCTGCTAAAAGTATATTATATAAATAATTTCACAATTTTAACCCCATCGTCTGGACAATAGATTCTATTATTTGCAAATTATTATAAATGGCAGAAATAATTTAAGTATAATTGTTTAAACATTTTCATACGCGTATGTCCATATAAGTGTAAAATATATTTTTTGAGGATTTTATCATTTTAATAATAAAGTAGTAATAAAAATATCATGAATATGTGCCGATGAATTCAAGTACCCCTCCCACGGTCGTACACGTGATTATTTTTTGTTTGGCACTCGTCTACGATATCTTACTCTAGATATAAATATATTCCTCCTATAATCGATAACATCACGGACGTTGTAAATTTAAACCTGTACCTAATCCCGTAAAACATAGACGTCGGAGGCCACGAGTGTACTTGAGTGTGCCTGAGTATGTGTGTATGTGTGCACTAACTTCCGTGATAATATGATTTGCATATACGATCTACGAGATCTCCCACTCGAGAAAGTAGTAAATTGTCGATATTCACAAATTCGCCTCGACGATGCGGTAAAATTTGAAAGATAAAAAACGCAGATATATATCCGCATTAACATTTCCCTGACGATTCGCTTATCTGTAAAATCTCTCACGCGATTTTATTTTACACTTCTCGAGAGATGCGAATCTGGCAAATCGTTTTTAGTTCAAAAGTTGTGTTACATAACGAACTATTATTTTGATAAAAATCAATCTTTCAGTTTGTATAAAAACTTTTTTTTATCAAGATGAGCTCTGGCTGTTACAGATTACAGTTATTCTGCGACGTGGAATGTATGATTCGAGCTTTAATATCATATCATCAATATCATCAATTCACGCGCCACGCACCGCGCCGAAACCGCATCGCTGTAAATCCGTTGTATCCAACGTTGCGACCGGGCGACATATAAAACCGTCGCATGACCGTGCGCGCACGCGGCAATCAACGAAAAATCGATCGGTCTGGAATTTTATTCTAACGAGCAACGACCTGGGTGCATACACGCGATATTAGAAAATTCCGTAATACGACAGCGCGTGTTTAATAGATTTTACGAGGGACGCATAATACGAACAACGCCACCAGTATTTTTACGACAGAGAGTATCCGTGACGCCTGGACTCGTTTATCACCGCCGTTATCGCATTACTGTTCGTTTACGGCGACATAAAGGATATATTCCGCTCAAAGGGAGCGTCGAAGGTTGGCTGCAGTTGCATACGACGGCGGTCTCGTACCTTACGGGGCACGCAGTGTCAGAATCAAGCGGGAGAGAGAGAGGGTCGGCTAACATAAATACGTCCGGGGCAGGTGTTCCGTAGTGATTGCCCGGCTCTCTGCCACGTCATTAAGCAACTCTGCTGTGAAAGTTACTCGGCCCGAAATAATCGCGAGCGCTTAATACGAAATAAAAATTACGACAAAATGCGAATTGGAAATTTGGGTGTTGTACAGTCCGCTGGCGTAGGCCGCCCACCTCTTACGTAACCGACCGCGGAAGAAGCTCTCCGGAACAGAAGCGCCCCGGTAGAGAAGCTAGCTACCGCTACCGGAGAACGAAACCGGGGAGACAGCGTGTTACGTTATAATTTTACGCAAATTTGTACTGCGTGCAAGAGCATTTGGGCGCGACGAAGAAGGAGTACGCTAGTCTTAACTCCCGTGTCTTAAGACAATGCAGCAAATGTAGTGGAAGGATGTTATCCCTCGAGTAATTAACAGTCCGCTTTCCCAACAAACGAAACTGCTTAACGCTGGTAACATATTGCCGGCGGGCTTCGAGAATTCATCGTGTTGTGTGATAGGGAATTCTGGTAGCTCTCGGCCGCAATGTGTTAAGGTACAAAAAGACGAGTGATGCAGCTGCAAGATTCGCTGCAAGCAGCACAAGGTTAAGGAACGAGGTTGATTATAGATGATCGGAGAATCTTTACCTCGCAAAAGAGAAACGTATTGGCAAAATATTAACGAAACGATATCTTCTCTTTTACATTGTGTATTTTTTTGTATTTATACTATTTATACAAAGTTTTGAATTTGCGCATATACTTCCTCGTCATAATTTTATTATTTTTATTTTTTATTTTTATAATTATAAAATTAATGTTATGTTAATTGTATTGAGGATGTAAACTTGTAAGCAGTATCATTGCCAATTGTAGCTCTCTAATGCATTTATTTTGATGTATAACATTTCATACCTTTTGCAATTTAATATAACATTTATACATTATTATTAACAAAATTTTATAGAATAACAATAAGTATATATAAATAGTACAGACTATTAAAATTCTTTTTGCTAAATATTTCATGATAATATGTACTTTGTAAACTATCATTCATATTCACGTTATCAAATTAGAATAAAATAATTGATCACGCCGGGATATCGGCTAATTATTGATTCGGTTGTCGACTCAAAAATGCAAGAACCGAGGAAATATAAATGTGCATTCATGAATAATGAGCGGCGGTGCTAACTAGATTGATACGCGCAATGCAAATAAGAATTATATTGGAATAACCGAGCAACGAAAGCTAATAAGAGACTTCATTAAACGAAGCGCGAATGGCAGGAAAGCGCGGTAGCCGTATCACGCAGAAAATGAAGGGAAAATTCAAAGAAGAGTTCAAGCATCAACGGTAATAGCATAAACGCTGAAAAATGAAATTTTCAAGGCCATTAAAAACCCGTTTGATAATTCAACTGTAGACGAATCATGATAACAGAATATTCAATATTTTGTTTAATATATCACAAGCATTCTATTTCGTATGTTTATATAATTTCCCGATAAATGAATATTTATATAATTTTCCAATATAGCATATAATGATACAGATTTAATAAACAAGGGACTTCAAAACCGTATTTAATTTTTCCACAAAATTTTTCAACAATCGAGAAGCTAATATTACATCAGAACAAGTCACACGTTAAATTATTACATTATGTTTATTTATAAATTTTGTTAAATTTTGTTAAACAAAAATTTTATATTTTTTTCAGGCGTAATCCGTTAAAAAAAATTAATGAGGAGAAATTATAAAGATTTATACTATGTATGTTAAATCTCATTAATGATTTAATGGCCTTTCTCAATTCCTCGCCTGTCAAAATTACTCCATGTGGTTTAGCAAGTCTGTGGTCTGATAGGCCCCAAGTCCTTCAAATATTGTATGGCTACGCAAGAACGGGCCGAACACCCGGCAAACAGGTTTCCTGCAGGCGACGCTATTGTGCGGTAATTTAAATCAGTATGTGCCTTTCGTGTTCGTTCGATAATCGTGAAGATTGTGGATATCGCGGATCGTTTCTTTTATAAAAGCCATCAAACTCTATACGGTTTGAATTTTGAAACATATAATCTAATTTACGAAATGATTTTGCAAATTTTATATTAATTTTTCTAAGATACCAACAACGGATAGACCGTAAATCGCAATTGAAAAAATAAAAAGTGCAGCAATGTTGTAATAAGATTATAAAATTTAGAATAAGTTTTATCATTGCATCTTGATATAATAATATAAAACTTTAAAACTTTACATTTTTCATTTAAACAATTTTAATGAAAAATGCAATAATGATCACTATTAATTTTCTCCACAAATTTACATTGTTGTGACATTTAATTTGCAATTTTTACCCTACAATTAGCATAATCAGCTCGAGAAAATTTAAAGATTCATGAGATATTGAGTAATTGTAATCAATGTGTAAATAAAATTAATTCAATACTGTGGATAAAGTTATTTTATGACTTTCACTCAACAATGTTAAGCTTAGTTTTTTGGTCATTGCGAGTCTCGAATTGATCACGGTGAGCGAAATGGAAGAATGTTGCAAGGCATACGTATATGCGGCGAACAGGCGCGAAGAACAGTGGAGAGGATCGCATACCTGTGGAGCAGGTGTTCCACCGAAGACCGGCTTCTCGTTCTCTTTCGCCTCGCGCATACATCTGCACGGTGCTCTTCCGATCACCGTATTTACTTACGAGTGCGACACTCGCGCACAGATTTTCTCAGCACGACCGATAGCGAATGTACGCTTCGTTCGCTTCGTAAGATTTTTTACATGGAAATCCGATTTTCCTCAACTTTGCATTAAGCGCGTCGTAGTTGCAACTGCGGAATCCTCCCTGATCGTCTCGTAGCTTGGAAAATCGCATCAAGTTTATCCATTACCTTTTACTCAATAGCATTATCCATTAATTTTATCCAATAACAAATTAATTTTATTTTCACTTTCGATAAGGATCACTCAATAATTCTTTTAATTTTCTTTCATAATTATGTTAAAATAACAAAATGCAAATTAATGTCACAAAAAAAGTAAAATCGATGCTAATTTGAAATTGATGCTAGGAAAATTGAAGGGGAAGTATATTACAAAACGGAGCGATTATACAAAAAAGAGAAGCTATCATGTTCATAGACTATCTGCTTACATCGAGTGTCAAAAACTGAAATTCTCCGATCACAAAATATCAATGAAATCGATAAGCCACCCGATAATTAGAATTAAAACACGGTGACCATTGTGAATTCTGGAAACATAACCATCGTTATAACTATAGCACGACGTGTGACGAATTCGTTGATTAAATTACATGTTTGCGATTGTACAGACACCCGGAGATTCTGCTGTGCAATTAATCGCCGACGATGAGCGAGGGAGGATCGATACGCGAGGTCGTACGAAATATCCGAGTATTTCGCTTGCGCACGCTAAAATTTACTGCGTTTTAATTACGCTCTCTGTAGCCCCGCTCCAATTGTTCCGGCCAATGCACTACGCTCTGCGACTGTTTATTGCGATAAATCGCCGTAAAATTTGAGTAGAACCGATTATCGATTGTTATAAACGCGTTTCGTCCCCTGAACGGACTGAGTCGCGTTAACAACAAAACCGAGTTAATATCACGTTTCCGATTCAGATCAGTAGCTTCTAGCATTTCAATAGCAAATGTTTTAAATTTGTATCAAATCACGGAGATAATTTTTCATCAATAAATCAAAATGTTAAAGATAAATATTATTGCCGATATTCATCTCGATACAACGAATACTGTTATGAGAGAAATTCATTGTGTTATTTCATTATACACTGAAAAAAATTTTGGTTAAAAACGGCTCGACGAATCAGAAAAATCTTGTAGGATTGATCAAATATTCTGGTTATTATAATAGAAATTCTGGTTGTCGTAAGTAATAACGAGAATTTTTGTTATAATAATCAGAATATTTGATCAATCCTACAAGATTTTCTTATCCGTTTTTAACCAAAATTTTTTCTTCAGTTTAGCAAACGTAAGATTTACCTAAGTAAAGTAACGGATATTTAGAAATATTAATAATTATTTGTTAAACCGCTTTTGCATCGAGTGGAAAAATATCTCTCAGGCTCTCCCCTTCATTGTACCCTGAAACGAAAATAGTAACTAGTACCTACACGCGAGTCGTCCATTGAGCCGAGCCGAGTATTTCTGTACGCGCGCGTATGGTCCCGCGTTAACTGCATCACAAATGGGAACGGTTTACGGGGAAAGAAGAAAGAAAGTGGGAGGGGGAGGAGAGAGGGGAAACAGGACGTTGACGCAAGACAATGATATGGACCGGCCGTTACCGCCGGGCGACAATCGCGATGCAACAACTGTCGATCGTGACTCGCGTCGCGAGTAATCGAGGAAATAACACGTGCGGTCGATACGATACCGCCGGCATCCGCGCGCGCCCGCCGTGTTCTTTCCCTTTTCCCGTACCTTCATTACTCGCGATGTCCCGGGCGCTCTTTCACACACAGCCTCACCTCTTCCTCCTTCACCCCCTCCTCCTCCGCCGCCGCCTCTTTCTCCTCCGTCTTGGATACGATCGGCTCCAGGGTATCCGGAACGACTTACGGCAGCGTACAACAAAAGGCGAGAGCGTACGTGCACCGTAACACAAAAGCCGGTGTGCTGCGGTTCGCGCCACGCCCATTGCTTATACCAACTTACACAACGAAGAGGAGATATAATGCCGTTTATTGTTAAGTATGCTCTCTTTCAACATATGCGCGACAAGAGTGTAACAGCGTAACATATAAGGCACGGTAATTCGCTCTAAATCGAAGCCGCAAAGATCTCCAATACTTTGTATCGTGTTCACATCGTCGGCGAATACACGCAATCAGACTCGGTAGGTATCCGTAGGAATCCTAGTCAATCTTCGGTACGTAAGTGTCATTTTATTAGGGTCGATATCGCGAAAGCCGATGCTGCGATTCGCGCCACGCCCATTGCTTACCGAGTCATACGAAGAATATAATGCCGCGTATTGTTAAATATGCTCATTTGAATGTCGGGTGTAACGCGGATAGATTAACGTATAAAAAATACAATAATTCGCTGTCAATCGAGCTTCATCGAGCGCATCAATGTTCAATGTCCCCGTTAATAAAAACATATAATTGAGCTTCAGATTTTAATAAATACAAACTTTTAATACTTTATCAAAATTAATTCGATATCATATCAGCGAAATCGAGTGATGTAACAAGAGGGCAATTTTTTCCCTGATTTTATACGATGAATAAATCTTCATTAATTCATAAAAATTTTTCCTTCCAAAGTAAACTTTTCTAAAATAACAGATGAAAAGGTTTTTTTTCTTTATATTATGTAATACGTTTACAACGATAGTCGTTATTAATATTTGTGAAACATCCGAAAAATTAAAATTCAGACGGAACAAAATCCTAACACTAACACTGATTAGCGGTAACGAAAGTAATTATTTCATATTTTTTGTAATAAACTTTTTGTCTTAGTTTGTGAGAACATCTTACGCGAGTTTATCGTTACTAACTTTTCATCATGTTGGCAAGATACAGGCGCGTTTTTGTCCGGAAAATGTTGACGACGTTGCGCGTTGCTGTCTCGAGACTGTCGTAAACTCTACGATAACAAATTCGTTTACTGTGGTAAAACCGCGGTCTTCACTCGCTATCTCCGTTGTCACAGAAATGAGGCTCATTCAAGGGAACTGTGTGCTCACCGTTAAATATACAGTAAATTATCTGAAACAGCCCTCATATCCTTTCGGGTTTGCGTTCTGCAGATATCAAGCTATAATTGTGTACTCTAGACTTTAAGCGAGAGAGGAATTTGCTGTTCCTCTTCCGCGTGAAGATTAAATTCCCTTAAACTTTTCCTCAAGACGGCAAAAAGGGAATTCATTTCAACATTTTGCTTGATAATGTTTCAATCAAACAGCAAGGATTTGTCGAATAACAAAATCAACGAGTGATTTTTCTTGTCAAATCAGTTAAATTGTATAGAATCGTCTTGTGCAAGATTTTCCGGAAATTATGTAATTGTCAGAAATAATATTGTATACAAAATTACATAAGAATTTTGTCGAAATAAGCGCGGTATATCGCTAGGCTGCAATAAGATAATTTGCTACGTGTCGGCATGGGGCGAAGGCGTGATTCCGAAGGCATCTCCGGACGACGTAAAATCGATCAGGAAACGCTCAGTCGAAAATCTCCTCGCGAAAGGAACGGCTCCAACAAACAGGATATGAAGTCATAACCTACATCCGTCGTGGCAATGCGTACACGGTAAAAGGTTGGTAGCTCCCGCGAATCTTATTCACACGCAACGTCCGTAATGTCAATCTGTTTTCACGTCACGATCGAAGTCGGTAAATACATTCTGTAAGGCGATGTCGATTAGTTGACCACCCCGGCCATGAATTATGGAGCTTACATAACTTTAATGCGATACAGCGCCGGTGTGCGTTACGTCGCCCGATTTTAACTGCACGCGTACAATTCCGCCTCACGCAACGCCGGGCGAGAGTAAATTCACTCTCTTTCCTGCACGGCAGTTAAATTATTACTTCCCTTCGTAAAATTATTACGTCGATTTACGGCGCGTTACAACGTAAGCAAGCAGAAGCGAGAAACTAATAGGAAACATTATACAAATTACAGAACTACAAATGATATGAGAGCACAAATGAGAGTAAGAATTTTTTTTGTTATATACACTGAAAAAATAGTTTGTTTATTACAATGGAACTCAATATTTTATAATTTACAATAACCAGAATTCCTATATAAAAACTTATAATAACCAGAATATTTGATCAATTCTACAACATTTTCTGATTCGTCCGTTTTTAACCAGAATTTTTTTTCAGCGTAAAGTCGTCTCAATTACTATTCGTATTCGTTGCATTTCACGATCGGTTTTAATAGTTGAGAGGAGGTTTCGTTTTATGAGTTTTCATACCGAAAGACCAGACGTTCCGCGAAGAGCTAAGCGTTCAGAAACCGTGTAGCTCTCATATTCGGGGAGCCGCCTTTCAGAGAAAGTGCTGTGAAACGAACCGGCAGACTTTCAGCCCTTCGTATAAGTAGCGGCAAAGTCCACCTATCAACAAGCCGCCGCGGGTGGCTGTTCGTTAAGCGTGCACGTCTGTGTACGTCGAGATAGGAAGAGGATGGTAAATATTATCTACGGGGAGGCCGTATGAAGAGCGCCGACACTCTCGCTGCCGTCTACCCCTCATTCAAGTCTGTTGGTATCTTACGATATTGAGGGGATCGGAGCATGCGTGTTAGGGATTACTCGCTTTCGCCAGGTCGACCACCCCTGGAACGCATGACGGTAACGTATTTTCGTGGGGCACGCAGTTTATTCCATTTTCCACGTGATTGAAACGAAGCGGAAGAATAACGATCGAAATAATACCTCTACACAAGACGGCTGAACCGGTGTTGTTTTCATCAATAAAATTTACAAGTATAATGAACGAAGAAATTGTTATTGCAATTTGTTTCATTCTTCGCAGAAAAAACATTAATTTTAAATCAACGATAATATTCTCACATATAAGCAAGAATATAAAATCTTTAAAAATTTTGATAATCTTAAATAGGCAATAATTTACATAAAGAAATTTTGTTTGCTTATATATGAGAATATTATTGTCGATTTGAAAATAATATTTTTTCTGTGTATAACGTAAAATTATGGCATTTGCCAATGTTAAATAAAATTCTCTAAACAATATTATTATTTAGGAAACAAGATACAATATAAATCAAGGTAAAAATAAATGTCACAATACACCTGCGCACCTTTCAAAAGGGCTTGCGCAACAGAAATATAGACGTCCATTCATAAATAGATTGAGTCAGTTCCGGAATTATACGCTTCAGCGACTCGATATATATTTGAGGAGAGTGCTTTTCCTCCGCCCGTTTTACGCTACTCCGAGACACGCGAGTGTATTGTACGGACTCTTGTTCGCGGCGGCGCATCTAAAGTGATCAATCAGAGAGGTTTCCATGAATGTGCACTCGCATTCGCTCAATGTACTTCGGCCCCGTTGCTACTCTCGCGACGACGGCGCAAGGCTGAGCTCACGCCTTCTCGGTTTCTCAGCCGCGGGGCTCTCGACACAATAATAACGAGATCCGCGGACTGTTTACTGTGACGAAACATATACGCCGTGCATGCGTCACGGCGGTGGGTCTAAATCGGGATAAGAGGACAACGGTGCCGTTGTACGCGATTTGGAAACACGAGCGCGCTCGAGTCTCCCTCATGTGAACCTCCCCCCCCCTCTCTCTCTCTCTCTTTCTCACGCCTCTCCCAGAGCGTAATAATCCTTCCTTCTACAATGGGCGCGTGCGACACGTGTGCCGCGGATGAAACTGTCGCCTGTAGTCTCAAATCTAGCCCGGCTCGACAAAAATCCCGAGATTATCGATCTTAATTGCATCGATCGACGATGATCCGAGCGCCGAATGGCGATGGGACGCGTCGTGAACGCGTAAAAAAGCGCAGCGCAAAAAGTAATGAGATAGTTGGAAATTTCACGGACGATCACGTCTCGTTTTCAGAGTCAATATTGCATTATACGAGTCTCGTTAATGTGGCTCTTTTAATTAAACCTTTCATTGGCGAAAACGTGAAAATCGCGGAGCCCCGGACACAATGGCAACGAAAGCTTTATGATATTGCCGTGCCGCTGATTATTTATGATATCGTTGCTTCTCGTGTGTCAATTTAAACAGAAATACATATAATATAAATGTATGTTTTCACATTTCTTTTTTTAGCGATTGGATAAATCGCGATGTGGAAAGATTGTATTTTTATCACCGCTTGACGTCTCGCATAAAAAAATATATACGCACGCGAACGTTCTCCGTTCTATATTTTTTCAAAGTTAATTGAACAGCGCGAAGCAGATTGAATGTAATAGCTTCCTACACTCCAATTATTTTTAAGGATGATTTTCATTACTCAGTAATTCTTCGGAGATCGTTAAAGTGTTTTATAACAGGCCGCGCTGTGCAAATATCGCGTGATACGGTCGCATCGCGCCAGGTAAAAATCCAATTTCAATCAGGACCTGTTAAAATGCGCGTTAATAATTAAGATTTTAACGATTTTCAACTTTTTAATAATATACGTTACATTTATGCCGCGCTATATTTCCGGGAATTTATTCGCCGCGCCGCGCTTAATCCTCTGTAAACGAATTAAATGACTCAGCCGTGAACAGCCGCAATGAAGATTTCGCAATCGGATACGCTCCGAGTGTTCGTCGAATATATCCGAAGTTACGGCATTTTTCGCCGCGACATTCTTTTTCCTCGCGAAATTAAACTTGGCTTTAGAAGGAAAAACTTGATATCGTCGCAACGCAGACGTAATACTTTGGAAAAACATTTGCACGGGTTTTCACGTACGTGAGCGCTAGGCAAACATTTCTTTGCGCCAAATAAATTCAAAAATGTAAACATGGGTATGCAGACCGTTCGGCGCCAGATGGGTTCACTGCACTCTACAGTTCGCCAATATTTTTGTATTGTCCCATGAGACCCCCCGGTATTGTCCCGTAGATCCCGCATACAGTTGTTCCCTGCCATTCGTGTGCGAATTTATCTAGCTAACGTTGCGCACGAAATCTCGCGTATTCGGCAAAAATTTTGCACCATTCAGGCTGCAGTAAAAAGTTTACCGGACGAGCTTTTATTGCATTTTCGAAATTACGCGTAATCGAGGGGAATAAAACCGATACAAAAAGCTTTCGCGACACTTCTCAATAATATCTGAATATTCAACAGAAAGTTCTTAGCGGATTATTACATTATGTAATGATACGTTATTAAACGTATGCATGTTACGTAGCAAATGGATTATGTGATTCGTAAGTTTGCTAAGGAAATGTTTCTTCTGAAAAATCGTTAATTTGCGAATTTGCACAGTCATGTCCTATTTCTCTCTATTTCTCATTTTGGCAATACCTCAATTTCTACTACATTGACCTTGTACAGTAGAATTCTTCAGTGGTTTACCTGTGGTATGTAACATTATATGTATATACGGCGCAAGTCAGAGGTACAAGATAAACATTTCAACCACAAGTTTCATACATTTTAATGCTTGAGATTAACTTTTCCTTAATGAATACTTGATACAAGACATATATTCATAGCAAATTCAAAGTTTTCCACCTTTTTTCTTGATATAATCTGATCAATCCGGAGTCATTTCTTTAACTTAAATATCTGTAACAACATTGATCTTTTGAGAACTAAATAAAAGGAAATAAACGATCTTTTATAAATTAAATTGTTCTAACCCAATTAAATATATAAATGCCGTTTCAAGTTTATTTTTCCTCGAAGAAATTTCAATTTCAATCTAAAAGATATGTAGCTAAATGTTAAAACCTATTATAAAATTTGACTCCAGAAACAATTAAATATACAAATTTTAATGTCGTCTCAAATTTATTTCTCCTCGAAGAAATTTCAATTTCAATTAAAAATATTTATAGCAAAATATCAAAATCTATTATAAAACTTGACTTCAAAAACAATTAAATATACAAATTTTAATGTCGTCTGAAAAGTTTATTTCTCCTCGAAGAAAATTTTCAATTTCAATCTAAAATATTTATAGTTAAATATTAATCAAAATTCTGTTAATAAAACTTGACTCCAGATTCATCCAGTTTGCGATGAAAAGGAAATTAGATTTCTCTACGACACTGTGTACAATTGTGACTCACACATACCTCCGTGAAGGAATCCCGAAGGCGTCCGGTTCCACGGCGATGCGCGGTTAAAGTCCGACCGTCGGATGTGCGCGAGAACACTTTCAAATCACCACTGCGAACGACTCCGATTCCATGGCCGGTACGCCGACGAGGCGGGCAACAACAACGGACGACGACGGGTCGCGGGCGCGCGTGTATTTACATTCCGCGACTCTCGCACGAGCGTTTCGCGGTGCCGAGGGGGATGCGCCCGCGGTGGTGGCAGCGGACTCACGTGTGCCGCGACTCGCGATCACCCGCCGCTCACACTGGCGCGGTGTACGCGAAACTACGCACTGCTCTCTCTCTCTCTCTCGCTCGCTCACTGCACTAGTCCCGGCATGCCACCGTACCGCGGCTCCTCCGCGGAACGAGGTCGCGGGATTCGTGATCGAAGTGTGTCCCTGCGGCGAACGATTGCGGCGTTTTCCTCCCGTTTCGACTTTCCTTCTCCTTTTCGTTTCGAGACGCCGTGTCGAGGTGTCGGCGGCGCGTACACGCGTGACGCTGCGAACTCGGACGCGGCGATTGTCAGACTCCGGCGGAGATCTCGCGCTCCGTTTGTCGCGCGCGCGCGCGCGAGCGCGAGCGCGCAGGGGGAGAGGGGGGGCGCGGAT
>VBVQ01002933.1:2325-21797 GCA_011636635.1 Tetramorium simillimum
ACATCTTAATCTCTTACTTGAAATAAATTAAATTTGATGCTAATAGTTTTTGAGATACATATGATAAGCTGGGAACGATTATTGAATCACGTTGCATAAATTGGAAATAATTCCGAATCATCGTGCGTTATTAGTGAGAAATGAATAAGACGTCTGTAAGACATAACAGAATTAACTAGCATTAAGTATAAGTGAGAACATAATTACTCACTTTCGCGTAGTCAATTTTCGAGATGAGATGGGTTAATAAGAGATTATAGTTACAATGAGATAGAATGACGAAATACTTTCGTTCTTGAGATTGAGAACATTTTAGACTGAACTAGAATATCAAGGAATATCAAGGGAGTCGATAGTCTCGCGGGGACCAACTCCGAGCCTATCCGGAATTACGAACTTGCAGAGCATTCGTTACGAATCCTCCGGCTGGCGGGAGCTACCACTACGTACCATCCCATGAAGTGGCATAGCATTACGCCTTTCATGTCCGTTTCTCGAAAGAAACTTCGCTGGGCTGCTCTTCTCAAAAGCGTAAGGAGACGCCTGCAAAACTCGCCGGGCGAGGATTAAATTGAGGGAAGTCTTCTTAAAGTTGCATGTCGACTATATCCTTTAAAACTATTAAGTCAAGGCAGATATGATTCTCGCTTCACAGGGCGAGCTCGGAGAATATGAATTTTCGTAATAAAATCTAGATAAATGCGAAATCATGCTGCTTAAGACGCGAAGGCAACTCGGACGCCGTTAAAATGTCGCATTTAATTCCGACATACCGAGTTCATGAAGTTCCGACGATTCCACGGACGTGACGTTTCAATCGTCAATTTCGTTTGATTCGCGCTTATCTCTTGCTCCGAGATTTCTTACCTCCGAACCTCACATCTGGTTCAGCCATTTATTTATCGTACGTAATATCGCAATATCGTAAATAGGAACTAGTAAAAGTTCTCACGACACGTGCACACGAACGTCAATGATTAACTTGCGCCAATTAGTGCCGTAGAAAATCTATTCGATGAAGTGAAAAATATTCACGTATCTGTGGGATTGGCACAGGAGCATGGCGTGCATCCAATAAGCGTTTCGCGAGAGGACTGATCAGTTTTCAACTCGGCGCCGCGTGACAGCACATATCCATTTACTGCTTTCGAGGATTGTTTATAGCGTGCGTGTCATAGGTCGACAGTGCACGCTACGAAGGACCGTGCGTTCCCTATCGTGGGGACGCGTGGGTCTGAGCTAAAAACGTAAGCCTATCCACATAGCTCGTAACTGCTAACTGTTTAGATATATGAAATTCAATAATTACAAATTTTTGCACAATTTTTCGAGTTATACAGAAATGTCGAGTTTTATAAAAAGAATCGTTATTCAATTTTAATGATTTCTCCGCTATTTTTTCGACCTTTTATTTTCTATTTTTTTACTTGTATTTTTTATACTGTATTTGATATTATTATTATATCGAGAGGTTGATATCGAGAGGTACTGGACAATTACAGTATTTTTTTTATTCTTAAAGTTGTTATCTGAGAATTTTTTATTTTTTGTGTACTGGATTATGTAAAAAAAAAATGACTGGATTATTGAGTCATGACGTTTCGTTTTAATAGCAAACAAAGTGCATCACACAGAAGCATGGCTGTGATTCGATCGCTTCTGCGGCTCTAATGAAGATTTTATGTTACATGTCCATTAATTAAGCATGCATCATAATGCTAATCTCCTCCCGACGTTTTCAAATTGACTTTCTAGCCATTTCGCATAGATCTCTGTAACATCGTGATGCAGCGCGATGCAATGACGGTGATGCGTGATGCCGTGCGATGCACGCACCTGCGCGTAGTTAATGTATGCGTCAGTGACGTGCAATTTTGTTGCTTTCGCCAAGAGATCGCCGCTTCTTGAGAATCGACGAAAGGCTTCATTCGATGATGATTCATCCTTTTGATCGATGTCGCACATAAATTATATAAGCCTATGAATGAGAGTAGGAAAGTTAAGATTACGTAACAGCGAATGTATACGTGTACGCATATTTTTATCGTTGTAAAAATTGGTACAAAATTAATATATCAAACAAATTACATATTTAGAAACGTTTAATCGTGTGAATTTTCTAAGATAATAGCTGACGATCCGAATTTGAAAGTGAACGTTTGATAGTGCGATTTTATCTCGACGAAAATTTAAAGCATCATATTGCCGTTAGGAGATCAGAAAAAGCGCGATGCGCATGACACGATATCGTCCTAATTGCTTCCAGACTCTTGCGCGCGTAAATTACTCTGATTAATTGAGGCGAACTAGTGCGTGCATTTTTAATTCCACACGCCTCGGCACATAATTCACAGGCGAATCGCATCTTACGTCCAAGGCGCAAAGTAGAAAGAGCCGAGCAGAAAGAGCAACGAGATTATTATCGGCACGGGCGGCCAACTTTTGCACATAATGCAGCTCGTGCGTCGGTGCTCCTCGGCGGGTGCTTTGCGAACTGCGGCCGCAAGTTTGCCACAATCAAATACAGCACGAGAACGAGCCCGCCCGCGAGCTATTATTTCGCGAAGTGCGAGCACACCGCGGCAAGAGTGCCTTCGAGCGATCGCAAGAAAGATTTCGCGCCGCGCGCTGTCGTAATCGCGTATTCGCGTTCCCCGCGCGAATATCGGAGGGCGGCTCTGTACGCGTAGATATCTTTTCTCTTTCATCCATCGCAGAAAATTTTTTTGCATTTTTCATCAGTCGTGTAATGAACCGGCTTGTTTCTCGACTCGTGTAATTACCAAACACAGGCTGTATGCGTGTTGATGAGTTTAATCTTTCAGAAGTCGATCGGAACGGATTTTTTCCTCTCAACCGGATATTTCCTCGTTCTTTGACCGTACCTTAATTCTGTAACATTAAATAAAATGTATAACTTTATAAAATATGATACGCATACAATCACCTTTAAATATCGAAACTCTCAGAGACAATTTTAGTAAACAAAAAAAAATTATTGTTTACGAAGAAACGTTATTAGCTACAAATGTATATCTAGAAGCCAACTGAACGTGCATTCTTTAACACATTGGGAAAATGGAAAAATATTTGGTATACTAGACCGCATGTTATGGAGTATTGTTATGAGAGTACAGATTTCCCGAAGGTTATTGCTGTCACGCACCAAGATGTAACGAGCGATGCGAGTCAACCCCTGATGATTGACGATTTAGCATCGCGGCATCAGTATTATGGATCGTTCGACGGCCGATCGATAAATAATCCTTTAAATATCGACGTGTAAATAGATGAGCACGAGCTGCGGTATAGTGCTATACACACGCCGTATATTGTGAGCGTGTAAGCACACGTGTAACAGTACATGTACACCGCGGCGAAAAAGGGGGTAAATGAATCGCCGCGCAAAGCGCGCCGAGGCCGGAGAAAAGGCGGGCGTGCACGAAGCTTATCCACGGAACGTGCAACAGTACGCGTATTAAAAGTCGGCTAATTTAAAATCGAGCGAAGATCTGCGCGCGGGCTGCAATCGAGCCGCGAACCGTACTAGAGCTGACTCACGATTTGCCGAGCAGAGGCGTAGCCGCCAGGGGATTTCCTAACGGAAGGTCGTTGCCTCGTCCGCAAAAACCTCCCGGCCTATAGTCCATTCCGTGATTTATAATTCCAGATGGAATTTGTGATAGAGAATTATATCGTTAATTCTACGATATGTGAAAATCATTTTATTCATCTTGAAAATATAACAGATCTTTTTTCGGTACTAGATGAAAAAGATGTTAAAGAGTGATGAATTCGTATTGTGTATGTACATAATTCGAGATATATTAGAACGATATATATTCTTCTTATGTTCAGAAACGAGAAAATTAGAAAGCCTTATTTAATTAATTTTGTGTTGTTAATATGTTTACAGAGTTGGCAGGTGTTTATCAGAGGATCCATGGAGGCAGTGTCACTGTTCGCTCATTGTAAATCCTGACGCGGTTCTGCGCCTGCATAATGGCGAAACGTTGGTAAGTGCCATCATATTATCGGACACAAGTCGATCGTTTTGCGTCACGTCTTCATCCGCCACGATCGATCTTGAAGGTGCATAACGGTCGAGCTTGATTAACCCTTGCACGCCTCGAGAGTATCGCGAATAATTCTTGGCGTTTCGCGCACACGCGCGTGCATTGACGGCCCGAAGAGCCTCGATACGAGAGCATGCTTGCAAATGACTGAATCCCTATAAATCAGGGCTATAAATCGATAGCTCAACTTACTGGGGCCCATTAAGCGAGCGCCGTAATAAAGCTGTATCGGTAACGTTATTGGTGTCCTCTTAATAACAACTCCACGATCGCGACTGAATAACAGAGAGTAGTATGAATTATGGATATAAACTAGACTCCACCCCTTTCTCTCGCCTCTCTGCTCCACGCGTATATCCTGAGTATGCACAAGGCGTTGCAGATCTAGCGTGCTTTCTTTTATGATTGTCAGATCAATTCAGAGTGGATCGTTTTCACGCTTAAATAACAGAGAACGTAAAGATTCTAGGTCAAACCTAAATTGAAAATTTTACAGGTGGATAATTCGAATATAGACTCTATCGCTGTAGAACATTTTTATTAGAGATTTCGTCACCGAGTTGTGTCAAATTTAAAAGATCAACTAAAAACAGTAACAGTTAACTTGAGATTTCGGTTAAGAATAAGATTAAATTGATAAAATAATCAAATGCAGATTTGCGATGATTCTGTGTCTAAATTATGGTTTAAAAAACCGCGGGGTCACCAACCCTCTTCCCCTTTCCTTCTCTCGTTGGCAATCGCGAGCGATGAGAGGACGGCTCTTTTTTCATTTTTCTGAAAATCGAGCGGCGAGCATGAATTATTACCGAGATCACGAATCCGCTTTCCACCCGACTTCGTTTCGTAGTAGAAATACGAGGGTTCTATGAACCGAGCTTGTTAAAACTTCAAGCTCTCCAGGAGAATGGCGCGCAAAGCTTTGACGTTTTCCCGAAATTACATTTCGAGAAACCACGTTTTTTTTCCCCACGTCTCGTTTTCTAACGTATATATCATTAAAAGTCTGCTGATCGGTTTCGCCAGAGAATATTACACCATCAGACATGCACATTTTACTAAGATGAAGACAAGTTCGAAACATGTCTCCGCTATTGTTTTTTTTTTTTCACAACATGGTTCTACGTTTACACGTAATTCGTATATGACAGCTCTGATAATAGAATTCTCTCAATTTTTAATGAGTGACATGAAACGCAAAAATCAATCGGATAATAAAAAAATACAAATAATAAAATATACATAAAAATTCCACAGAATAATTTTTGTTACGTAATATTATTTTTAATAAAACTTGCATTTTCCTTCTTCCTCATAAATATGATTGATAATGTTGAGCTAATTATAAGTAAAGTCTTCTGTCTCTTAACATATATTCTGTCAACAGAATACAATTTAGTAAAAATGTACAACTAAATTCAAGCATCGATTATATCAAAATAGTGTTTATGTCAAACATTTAAAATTAATCACAAAGCTGTTCATAAACTACATGAAATAATCTCCTCCTTCCTAAAACTCTTTCCGTTTTTCCAAGAACACCTTGGATTGTGTCGGATACATCGCGAGGCTCGATCGTTTCGTTTTCCCCGATTAAAGTTCGGAGCGACGAATCGCGGCGGACGGGCGGACAGTCGGTAAAAAAGACAAGCAATATCAGATACGCGCGGCAGGAATGTTCGTTCTGTACGTGGCTCGCGAAGGATATAATAATAATATCGGCACGAACGCGAGTGCGGGTGGGGTATATAGTCGTCACGACGGATCACGTCGAAAGTCGTGATCCTCCGCGGCGTCCAGGGACGGCGAGATCGCGCTTGTGATCAGCTCCTCGCTCGCAAAAGGCAGCTCTCTCGCAGAAGAGGGAAGAGGATCCTCTTCTCTCTTGCCTGGCAACCTCCGCACAAAGTTCTGGTGCGTGCAATGCGAAACGTGACAGAACCCACCCGCCCTTCGTCCGCCCTCCTAACAATACCCTCGTCTCTTCTGCCGCCGCTTCTTCTTTCCCGTCTACCTCCCTACACCGCGCACCAGCTCCACCTCCTATTCTACCTCCTTCTTTCTCGTCTCTCTTAATCTCATCTTCCTTCCACCTTACTCTTCATCTATTGCCTACCGCTCTCGACCCGACCTCACCCGCGATCTTTACTCCCCGCGAAACGATCTCCGAAGACATTTCAGCGGCGACTCACGGCACCAAGGATAACCGGAATCCGTTAACGCGACGTCCAATTCTCTACTCTCCGCGGTTGCGCCGTGCCGGCGTTCGAAGTTATAAATCGGCGCCGAATGGCCGCGTAAAAGTGGACGCCGACGATATTAAACGCCGCGGAGACTGACAGACGGGTTTCGAGAGCGCGGGATATCACCGGTATCGCTGATGACCTACTCGAAAGTGCCCTCCGTATTCAGTATTTATCTCCAGCCAATTTGTCATGTATTACCGTGATAATTTATGCTGACCGACGTAATTTACGCGAGCGTAAACAATGCCGGATGGCTACACGGAGTACCGTTGCATATTTTCGTGTCGTGCCCACTGTTTCGAGTCTCGGACGCGAAAGAATCGGACGGAAAGGATTCGCAACGCGGAGCAACGTACCAAACAGATTGACCTTAGCGGTACCAGGTTTCAAGCTGTGATAACTTCGTTTCAATTAGTACCCAACCCACGTTAAAAAAAACCAAATAAAACCTAATAAATTGTTTTGAGACAGAAGATAAATTAGATCATTCTCATTTCTTATTTGTCTGCCAAGAATGCTTTCCAGCAATATAATTTCCTCGCGTATTCGTTTTTGTTATTATAATCGAATTACGAAAATAACATGTAAAAATCAGTTGTTCTTATATATCGTAATTAACAACAGTATTTTTTAAACGTGTATCGCTATTCTATTATATGTGTAGGTAACTAACCAAATGTTTTAATTGTATCAATTAATTTCAATTTGTGGTAAAAAAAGTGTATTAGCATTTTCTTGGAACAAGCACCTCAATAATTTTTACGGTGGTTACGTCGCTCCCAAAATTCCGTGATAAAAAGGTATCATCGGTTAGTCGGACGTCTGGAATTGCATTATCGTTAGGAAAATGAGCGAATATTGGATGATAACCAATTGCGAGCCGTGCTGTTCGTGCTCACGGCGTTTGAATTTATCCGCTCGACGAGAGCGAGGCGAGGGAGCGCGAGATCGACGCGCGGTCGTTGAAGATCGATAATTTCGCGGCGCAGACTGCGCTACGGTAAAAGCGCGCCTGAAAAAATACGGCGGCACGTTCTCCCGCGCGGGATTTCGCCGAACGATTCCGAGCCCGACCGTGAGATTTGGATCACCCCGTATAGTACACGAGAGCCTTATGATGGCGACCTCGCTATCTTACCTCACGATCCTGATCACGATCACGCACGCACGCCGAACCGCCCACTGCGTCCCCCCACGGGCCCTCCACCTCTCTACTCTGTCCCTTCTATACCCTTCACTCCGAGTTCCGACTACTCTTTCCGCGAGCGCAGACGCACGTGCGTGTGCTTGGATAGGGAAATAATTCCGCGCGAGGCTGGCATTGCGCGCCGCGACGCGTGAATCCGCTTATCGTGGTTCTCCTTCGGATATTAAAATATTATCACAAGCCTGCATTTCCTTTCTCATTTCCTTTTATCATTTTTCATAAATATCGCCGAATAGCTCGTATACATATCGATATATACCGCGCATATACATACAGGACTCCTATCTCTACGTTGTACAACGGAGATATTTCTATATTAATTCACAGTCTAGTTTGTAAATCAGTCGTCTGGCGCAATCGCTAGGCTGATTACAATCGCTCGGCGACAAAAAGCAGGGGCCCGATCGCTGCACGATCGGTCGCATATCGGCCTCGATTGTCTCTGCGCGAATATCGCGATTGTTATTAACGTGGATTGGCGAAGGTGGAGAACACCATTACCGCGCAGCACAAAGGACATTACACGCTCGGGCCGCGAGCGAGTATATTGCCGATGCTGCACCCACATCTGCTCTACACGTAAGCGCGTACGCACGCGTGACCGCGGGCACGCTTCTCGCGCACGACTAACGGTGCCCGCGGACATTTTTCGATTTCGTTCCCCTTCTCGCTTTCCTGGCTAGCGAACGCGAGAGCGAGCAGCGCGTAGGTGGAATCGCTCCAACGAACGTCGCCGTGACCCGCCGTAACCTCGTCCGACCGCTGCCTGCCGATATCTCGGATCGACGAGCGCGATGCGGAATGCCCGATTAGCGCGGCCGCCCGGCCGCTAAACAGCACCACTTTACTATGTCTGGACGCGTTTTTTTTTTTTGCTGAAATAGTGTTTTTCGTCTTCTCTTTTTGATCTCACGAGACAGTCTCATTTGCTCTCTTTTGGCTGTCATTTAAGTCCTTGACATTGTTATGCAAAATCAAAATAAGTGGTACCAGGTTTTAAGATTATGAAATAATTATGAAAAGAAAAAAATCTTTATTTATGATCCGTTTATCTCGAAGCATAGGATATTCTCTGCAATAAAGAAAATAGCACAAATTAATTTGACCTTTAAACGTCAAATTTTTCTGTTTTCTTCACATTATGCGTTAGAGCAATTTATTAGATCTATTCGTTTATAATTTTCGTTCAATTCTTACTTATTCTTTTAATAATTCTAAATATCTATTTAAACGAAGAAAATGTGAATAAGTACTATTCTAGTATCGATGATGGAAAATACTTAGATATAAATATCTTCCTTGCATCTAGATACATTGGGTATATTCTGAGATACTTATCCCGCTTATCCGTGTTTCAAATGAGCAATTTGTGTACAAGCGTGTAGGCAGTATCTCGCATGTTACGACATTATTCTATAAGCTTGCTTCCCTCTAGCTGGCGCACTTAACTTATGTAACACTGCTACTTCATGCTTAATGATACGGTATCATTTACAACTTTATATATCTCGTAATTATATACTTAAAGCAACTATATCTGCATTTAGTACATTCTGCTCCAAGTATCGGTATTTGTTACTTAGACCTACGGAAAGTAAGATATATTTTACTCTCGCTGGAGCTGAACCGAACAGATCTATGCTTACGTCTCTCTACGTAAGACCGTATCCGAATAGCAAGTCCCCACGACGCTGATCGACGCCCGTGATCTGTTTCTCTAAGAACGAGACGGTTTCCCGACGGACTGGACCGCGGGGCATCGCGACGTCGATATATATTACCGCGGAGAGTACTCTTTTGACCTGGGTTGACCTCCAGAGACGCTCGCATACGAAGGTTCGTATTTGCGCACTAAGACAGTCAGTTTCTTGCACTCGTCGTCGTCGTTCGCCATTGTTTTCGCCTTCATTTTCGCGCGATGACGAAATGAAGTAAATAGGTAGGTAATAATTCGTAATTCTCATTCGCTGCCTCCAGGACTATAGCCAGGGTCATCCACCGCTCATAATTGTTGCCTCGTATCCACCCTCGCGCCATCGCCGCGTGCGCGCTATTATTATTTCGTATTTAATTAAGCGGTCCGCGACAATTTACAAGCGAGTGACAGATTTGAGATCTTCTGACGAGGTATTAACCATGTTTCGCCCCCTGTTCGCCAAAATCGTGCGAATTCCGCTATTATTCGATCGAACTGATTGTGTCAGAAAGGATTGTGCGTCATAAAAGGATAATCCTTTCACGCAATAAAAAGAGAACCCTATTGATTATAGATTATCGAATCTTTTTTCTATAAAAATTGTTTGAAATAAGATGCAGTTTGATTATTATTACATGCATTTCTAAACTTAGGATGATGACTTTTTTAAACGAGAGAGAAAATAATTGATTTTTCTATTTTGCTTTTAAGCGAATAGACTCAGTGTCTTTTCAAATTAGTTGAATTGTTTTCCAAAACTGTACAGTATATATTTTTACAAATATTATTACGAAATATTTTGTAATACTGTATGGAACAAAATGTATAACATGTTCCTATTCTCTCTCGAAATTATGTTAGTTTTAGCTTTTCTTCTACATTTTATGGGCATGTCATACTTCGTTCCATAATGATCGTGGACGAGTACGGTAGAAGAAAGAGGGAGGGAAGAGGAGGAGAGCTAAGGTCCAGTGAGGGATGCCTCAGATCGGTATAAGGCACGGTAACTGCAAAGGTACGGGTAGATCATTAGCAATGATTTGTTGTCGAGTAGGCTGCCCAATGACCCCGTCGGTCGGAGCATGAACTCCGGGCGTGTCGAGATCCCCGCGCTCGATGATCTCGTATGCCTATAACTATCGACTTTTTCGTGTTGATTCGCCGACTATAACGCCACGGTGTTGCATCGCTCCTGTACGTGATATATTCAGGGCAACATGAGCGTAGAGTTGTCGAAACAAAATATAAGACAATATGTATTTAAAAAAAGTGACAATATTATATTGTACTTACAATTGAAAACTTTATCAATAGTATTAAATATTGACAACACGGATATCATAATTAGTTTTTAAAAAAAATTTGTAGAATATTTGAGTAATATTGAATTAAGGAACTGTTAGTAAATTACAAATTTTAAAAAATTGGAATAGATGTTAGTTTCTGCTAATTTCAGAAATATTAATATTTGTTACAAACAAAATATAAAATATCTTTTCACGATAATTAATCTATATGCATATATAAATATACATATATTAAGAAATTATATAATTAAATACATATAATTAAGAATCGATAGACACATAATCGGTAGATGGTATCAAATGGAAAGTATTGGAATATCGATGCGGAAATTATAAATACTTCAATGCTATTGTAATAACGTTAACATGCTTATGTATATGCCCGCGTTCATAAAAGCGCGTCTCTAATTATTCGTTAAAAGTTCGTAGTGAAAATATCGGCTTGGCGTTGTAAAAATATCTCGGAGAAAAAACTACGGGACCGTGATTGACGGTCCATGTTATCCACAATTTTGTTGGATTTTTCATAATAGTGTGCCTTTCTTCTTTCGAACAGAAGCGGCGTATTTACTCTAGATGTATTGAACTTTTCGACAACATGAAAAAAATCTTTTGGATAAGCATGTACTTGGAGTAAGCATATATTTGATACCACAACACATATCCTAACTCTAAAAAAGTAACGTTTAAATATGTACTATATTTTTCAAATTCATATCTGATAAAATATATAATTATTTATTGAGAAATAATTGTTTTAATATCAACGTAAAAATACAGTTTTAAATGTCTTTGGATCATAAATACAGTAATACTAAAAAGTTGATTAACCAATAAATTTTAAAGAATGAAAAAATTTAAATAAGCAACACTAAGTATTAAAATAAAATCTTACGCGCGTGTATATGTGTGTATATGTGTGTGAGACCAAGTAGAATAGAATATTCAATATGCAAAAACAAGTAGATAGAATAAAATGTATTGTTTACCATTAGTGTAATTATATTTAAATTTTATCTCCAATCAGATTATTGAAATGTTTAAACGAAAAGTGACATGCATTTAAAGATGTTTTTATCAGTAATTTCTAAAGTAAAGAGTAGATAGAAGTAGATGTAATCGCATGTCCATTCGACATTATCAAACAACTCGAGGCGCTCTTATCGCATCGATATACACTGAATGGTTCATCTGTCCTTTTCACATTGCAGATGCAAAGATATTGCATATCAAAGAGTTCCGGCATTCCGCCAATCGTGGTGCGCAAAGGTACGAATCGAGTCGCGCGATGCGGAAGCTTGATCCGCGCGAATATGTTTTATTTAAATATTCATCGGTGCATTTCTGCTCCTCACACGAACAAGATCTGATATATATTTATCGATGCTATTCAATCATCAGTATTTTGATTATTTCTTCTTATCTATCTGTAATTAGACTGATATCAGTTAATCATCTTTTATCGTCAGTGGACCGTATCAAGGTGCATCTGCGCAACTAGAATCTTTTCTCTCTACGGTGATCTCTGTTATGTGAGATAATGTCGAGACTGACATTTCTTTCGGAAATTTATGAGAAAGCTTTTAACACAAAGTTAACACTTATGTCGTATTACTTTTTAAACACGCGCGTGAGAATTGATAAAGATAATGCTAGTCAAGTACAATTATACATATTACTCATAAAATTTAGTAATATATATATATATATGAAAATTATATTCAAAAATTCTTAGATATAATTATTTAAAATATTGCATGTTTTACATATGAAAATAAAAAGTTGTATAAAGCCATTACACAAAACAGGTTTTGCCTAGTATGTTGCTAATATTTTTAGAAGTTTATTTGAAAGCTTTCTTAACTAACTTATACAGACGTTATGATTTGATAAGAGATAATTATTTGTTATATTTATTGCGTGTCCGCACACACATACACACACACACACACACACACAAACCTTAAAACCTGTATAATGGCAACAGGACTTTGAAAATCACTTTCACGTGATAATTAATTTAACAATAAAGCATTCAGGAAATTGTTAAAAGAAAGCGTGTTTGATCAGGAAGGTATAGCCTACATATCCTATCCATTGGGACAAATAATGTCGTGAGCATTCCTAAGATAATTCATAGAAGATTTCCCGTTATCGGCACGCCGGAGTCTCGATGGAATCCAAACCGCGAGTTCTAGTCGTGCCCGGCTTTTAAGCGGATTCGCTTGTCGGGGGAGCTCCTACGCGCGGGGCACTGAATTTACGTTATTACCGCTCGCCGATCAGCAATAAAAAGGAGCGCAATGCGTAGTGGAGGCACGGCGTAACGGGTATATCGCGAAAGGTCAGGGGTCCGCTCGCATTTCCAGCCGGAGCGAAGCCGATGCAGCGTTAGAACGAACGTTCGCACTGGCTCGTGCGCGCGCGCGCGCGCGCGCACCGTAGAAATTAATATGCGTGCGTATTTGCGTGTGCGGGTTTTAATATAGCAATCCAATTAACGCGCCGCGCATACCACGTCTCGATCAAAAATCTTCGTGGAGCCGTTCCTGTTACAGTCGACTACTATCCGGCCAATCCGTGGGAAAACGGATACTGTGGTAATATGTACTTGATCTAGTTTGCGATCGCGCATTTCGCAAGAGGAGTTACGCAATTCCGATACGAAATCGATGGGCAATTAGCGACAGTTGTAAAATACTTGTAAACTTATATTTTTGACTGGGCATTGGAGTTTTTCATGAATCTTCGTCATCCGAAATTAAAATTAAAATTGTAATAGAATTGATAATGGTAATATAATTTAATTTCGTTAAAGAAAGATAAATTAGATCTCTTTTTTAAATATTCATAATCCAATCTAGAGTGATATTTATAATCCAATCTTAATTGCTGTAAAAAGTATAGATAAGATAAAAATTTACAAGCAAATGAGAAGTTACGAGTACAAATAATGACACGCGATTTGGACGTACATCAAGATTCCATCGGCAGCCGAAGGTGTCGGCATCACCCACGGTAACCCTGAATAATTCCGACAAGAGCACGAAGGATCATCATCACGTCATTCGGACAAAGAGGCACGTCCATTTACAGACCTGCTCTTCGAAGAGAAGACGGATAGACAGATGCGAGGAGAAGGATTCTCGTAACGAGACTACGAGGAGACGATAACAGGAAGACGGAGAAGAAGAAGAAGAAGAAGAAGTAGAAGATGTGAAGAAGAGAAGCGAGAATAAAAAGAGGAGGAAAAAGAAAGGGAGAAGATAGAGTGCGTGAGCTCGCGGTGTGTCTTGGCCCCCACATGCATTTCTTCTAGAAACCGAGACGAAGAGACGAAGGATCCCCCAGCTGGCCTGCAGGAGAAGGAGAAGGCGAACAAGAACGAAGGGAACGAACGCGGTGGCCTCAGGGTGGCGTCGCTCTGCTGCGATGTGTTCGCCGATCGTGGTGGTCGGGCTATATACTGGGTACCGGGTACCGAGTACCGAGTACCCGGTACCGAGTACTAGGTAGTAGATAGGTAGGTAGCAAGCGGCTGAGGAACGAGCAAGGAACGAACTAGCGAGAGGAACGAACGGGAGGATGAGAGGAAAGTGGAGAGAAAGAATTGAGAAAAGGAGGGAGAAAGGCTAGAGGAGAAGAGGGAGTGGAATGTGGTGGAAAGCATAGCGCGTGAACAACGGAAGAGGATGGACACGCACGATAGGCGAAGGATAGGCACGGAGCGAAGGAAAAGGCAGGACGATTACGTGAAGGGAGGAGGACAGAAGTGCTCTAGGGAAGGAAAGGAGGACTCGAGATGGTCCGATGCCCGCGCGAAAGAGAGACGGAGAGGGGCGAACGGAGAAAGGAAGAGAACGAACGAAGGAAGGAAGACAAACAGGCAGGCAGAGATAGTCGAGTACACCGAGCGCGAGTTTTGCTCGCGATACGCGCTCTCGATGAGACCCAGAGCCCCCTCCGCAGCCGCCGCGCCGCAGCGACTTCCCCGGCACTGGCTCACGCGGGGCCCGCTGATCTGTGACCCGGATCCTCCCTACCTCAACAACCCCGGCTACGGGTTTCACCTTAGCTCTCAAGACGCGCTCACCCACATTCACGCACACTTACACGTATCCACCAGGAATCTTCGCGGGCACATGTCGAGGGAAAGAGGGGCGCGCGAAGGGCGTGAGAGGGGACAGAGGCGAGGCGCTTCGGCGGGGCAAACCGGCGTGCACGCATCCTTCGTCTCTATCTCTATCTCTCGTGCTTTCTCCGTCCGGCTCTCCTTGCGAGAAGGAACTTTTTACCGAATACGTAATTCCACGGTCAGGGTTCAGCCAATAATCTGGTTCATTCCGAAGAAACGTGTGTGCTGTGTGTGTGTATGTGTACATGTACATGTGTATGTATGCGCCATGACGGCGAAAGGGAAGCGGGGCGAGGAAAGAAGGGGGCTCGCCACGGTGTGTACTATCGGGCTGGAATCTCTTTCTTTCCCCATCGCCCCGCTTAATCTCTTTTTCTTCCCTTTTTCTTCCCTCCTGCGCGCATCTTTTCTCTCTTCTCGGATTTTCTCTCTCTCTCTCTCTCTTTCTTCCCTTTTCTTTTCCCGTTCTCTCTACATCTACTCTTCATCATTTCCCGCGCTCTTTCCTCGTAAGCTGCAATCTATGCCTTGGAGGCGTGCGATGTAGTATGTACGTATGCGTTCTCGTAGATAGCAGCCTCTCGTTCCTGTCTCCCTTTCTCCACGGGCGCCCTTCTCTTCATCTTCTACTTCTCATAGTCTTCAACCAGACTCAGTCGCTTTTCACGAAGTGCGGTTCCGTCGATGTGTCTCTTTCTATCTTTCACTCTTTCCTTCTCTTTCCTTCTATCTGTCTGCCCGGCTGCCCCGCTAGCTCGTTTATCACACGCCGTTCCCTCGTTTAATCAAGCGCTCGCGTCTCAAATTCTCGTACGTAACTTCGCCTATCTTTATACCTCTGGTTTTTGTCAATGTCTGTGTTTGTTTATATATTCTATCTACTTTAAAGTAGTTCAACTATAAACTCTTCAATATTTTACTTTTCTATTTTTTAAATGGTTTGACATTCAAATCCTATCACAAGATCTGAAATTGGCGTCACGAAATGCGAATTTTTACAAAATTGATATACTTACCATTTGATTGATCACAATTTGTCTATATTTGTCCGTAAATAATCATATTTGTCCACCTTATAAAAAAATTGATAAAAAAGTTTTATCATCATCTTTTGAGTGCGCTTTATTTTTTATGATTATTTATGGACAAATGTGGACAAATTATGAATAATCAAATGCTATATTAATTTCGCATTTTGGAGTGCCAACTTTACAAGCTTTCTTTTTGCGAGGTAAAATACTAATTTAAATTAAATAATTTTTTGGTTATTAGCAATTTACGTTATTGCAAATGTCATTGAAAAACGTTTGAACGATTTATATTGCTCGATTTTTCACTTTTCATTTTTCCTTCTTCCCAGACAAACTTGTCACAATCTCGTATCTTTGATAAGATCTACTTGTAGATTACTTAAGCTCCACTATGTTTTATGTCTATTTTATATCGTATTCTAATGAGCATGAAGTTTCCTTCCGATTGATTTCGCTCTCGCCGTGTGATACGCCGTTAGTTCGATTTTTCCTCCCTTCATTTTCTTCGTCTTTTCTCTGTCCTCTCTTCTTCGCAGTTCTTCGTTCGCTCGGAGAAGACGAGCCCTCTTAGTCGGCGACTTCTGCGAAGCGTAAATAGCAGCCTCCCTCGTCCTTCTTTCTCTTCTATTTCGCTCGAGCCGGCCGCTCGTTCTGTCAATTTGTCTTTCTCTTTTAGCCCGCTCATCCCTCGTCCTCATCCTCTTTGCGCCTTCGTTCCATGCCGCGGCACGTCGATTTCCGAGAGGTGTCGATAGTATCTTCTTCGACTTCGTTCTTCCTCTCTACCAACCCTACTCTCTTTTCCTCGCAGCCCACCCTCCGCAGCCTAACCGTGCGACTCGGCGATCCTTTGTCTACCTTCGCTTGACTTCGCGCTCTCACAGCCGACGAGTCGTCGCTAGTTGCTCGTTCGATTCGTTCCTCTCCTTTCGAAAGCGAAAAGCGTCGATCTTCGTCTACGCTCGATCGACGACGACGCACTGAAGCAGTTTCGATTCGCGCCTTCGATTTGCGAGCGGCATAAATAGCAACCTGCTTCGGCTACCAACCCTCTCCCTTTGATCGTCCGACAGACGCTACCCGGTCAATCTTTCTTTCTCATCCCTCCCTTTCCCATCCTCTTTACTCTTTCCTCTTTGCAAGTTGCGTCTCTTGAATCGTCAATTTTCAAAGAGAACGTAGATTGTATCTTCCTTGGCGTCAGTCCTCTTCTTTTAAGGCTGATTTGACTTCCTTCCCGACGATGTGTGCGCGCCTGTCAACTCGTGCTACTTCGTCGCTTATATGTCGTTCTTCATCCACTTCCTGTATCGCGCAATTCAGGCCAATAATCGAACCACGTCGATTTCGCAGTCAACCCTATTGCATGTTTTCTACTCTTTTGCTTCATGTCAGATATATATCTATAAAAATATATATCTATAAAAAAATATATTAAAAACATTTATATCTATAATAACTTACTTTATAATTTGCTTTATAAAAGTTTAACTCGTTATCGAAGCTGATTTTATTTTCTCACAAATTTTAAGGTAATTATCATTATTATAAAATATTCTGATACTTTATACGTGATGCAAATTAATTTATTATACGTGCACGGAAATAAGTTTTATTAGGATCGATTACGACTCGTCGCTTGGATTATTCGATTTTGTGCTTTATCTGCCGTTCAAATGGCGCTATTCGAGTAAAACCAGTTTTTCTTTCGCGCCTCGCGGATGATCCCTCATGGGGATCGTCCTCTTTGCAATCGGCTAGGAACCTCGCCTCGCTGGAATCGCCGATTTCTGCGCGCCGTTACCGCGTAATTGCGGATACCGAGAGCGCGCATAATTGCCCGCAACTCGCCGCCCGATCCTTTTTACTCGCCCGCTCTCGGTGCTCTTCGCCACGGGTCTCTCTGTCAGCATCCGCCTTCGTTCCGCTCTCTGTTCGAGGTCGAGACACGTAACGCGATGCCGAGAACGCGTTCTTCAGCGAGATTTCCTCCTTCGTTCTTCCGTTTGCCTCTGACTCATGCGTACAGCTTCGTGGTTTAGCTTGAGTAACATATTTATGAAGAGAAACTTTTTTATGGAGCGTTTTTCGATAATTATTAATAATACCTTAATATTATATACATACACTACATTTACCATTGATTCTACTTGTTTAGTATTTTTACAATTTTTTATCGATAGAATTTTTATGCAGAAAAATTAAATATCTCAACTTTCTTATTTTAGAAAAGCATTTTGCACGAGTTTTGCAAATCAGACATTTTAAGTGCGACGATCTAATACTCTTTGACCGACAATCGACCGCTCGAAAATGATATTCTGAATACGAATAGAATTTAGGGAAAGGGATCGTGGGACTTTGATGCGGATGTTTACTCGCGAACCTCACGATGCCCGATGCAAATGGAGTGATGCAAATGAGGCGTACTGAGAGGTAGTGAAAGAGGGCGACGCAGAGGAGACGGCGCTTTTATCGGGATCGGCCGTAGATCTTCCGTAATTTTGATGCGGCTGATTGTAGCGTAGCGCGCGCCCACGTTTAATCCGCCGTCTAACGTAACGTTCTGTAATCTGGTTGCCTGTGTCGCGTCGCATGTGAGCTTTCTCCCGCTTGTGTCTGCCCCTTAGACGGTGTAATTGAGTTCTTAAGGAAAGATCATATCGGCCCGCTTGAAATCTTAATCCTGTTTACCAAGTTAACCTAAGTCCATTAGGTAGACACGAGGCTTTGGATAATCGCGACTGCGCACGGACGTAGTGTAATCTGGAGTTAAACTTATTTTTGGGTCGAGCACCGAGGAAGCGTAAAAGTTGGGAATATCTCACACGCGTCTTTTAACTTTTAGAAACATCTGACCTCTTTTCGGCATCCGAAATGTTTTCCACTCGAGATCGTTTAGCTCGTTTTGCATAGCAAGTCGTCTATTTCTGTAAAGAATCGCATTCTCCAAAATAGCCGCGATTAACGTTTCCTCCGCTAGTAATAAATTATTATCTGTTTATGCTTATCAAGCTGCGAAACTTGTTTTCAGTAAATGAAATTTTAGATCGTATGGCAGTGTGAAAGAAAATTATATAGTATTTAAGTAATCAAATAGAAGTATCTGCATTTTAAATCAGTCGTTTTACTTTCCGTGATCTCCCATCACAGATCATAATTTTCCTTCCATTAAAACCATTGTAATACTTTATCGCGCGACCATCGTCCGATGATTTGAGCCAAGTACGTAATAAAAAAATCGATTGATTCTCGAGACGTAGGGACGCTGAAGAATTACTTACATAGATTATACGGGGTCGATAGCCGATAAGAACGCGCGAAAAAGAAGGCAATATACGAAGGCGAAGAGACGCGCGAAGCCGGAAGGAAGGACATTCGGGGATGAAGTTGACGGCGGGGGGGAGGGGAGAGAGCGAGGATCGCGGAGAAAAGGGGGCAAGGCGAACAAGGGTCGGACAGTGGCCCGGTTATAAATGAGGAAAGCAATTTCCAAGCTGGCGACTTGACGAGCTCAAGGCCCACGGTGGCTGCTACTCAATGCGAGATGGAGCACGAGAAGGTGGTTGAGGGGGAAAGCGATAGGGATGGGGGATACTGCAAGTGGATGCTCAGACGGGTGGCGGAACCGCCAAGGAGGGATGACTGGACGAGGTAGGCAGTATGGCGGGCGATTAATGGCTTTAGTTACTGGCGACCCGGTCGTGTCCTCTCCTGAGAAGCCGTCACTGTCTTGCCTTTATATATATATACATATATATATATATATCTACC
>VBVQ01002934.1:0-21769 GCA_011636635.1 Tetramorium simillimum
TATCATATCTTTCTTTAAATTAGTAAAAAGAAAAAATGCATCTCACGTTTAAAAATAGCCACTTATTACAATAATATTAAAAATAATGTTACAATATTACTTATATATAATAACTTAGAAAAAATTATTTAAAATAACTAAAATAATAATACAATATTTGAATATCATTTCTTAAAATTATTTTGTACGCGAAATTATAATGATTTATATTATGTGTTAATTATGTAAAAATAATATTGTAGATAATTAAATACCAGTAACGGCTTCGTTATTATCATTTCTTGTTATCAATATTTTATTGTAAACAACGAAGTTGCCTCATATTACCTCTCTCTTCGCGCCATATAAATTCTAATTTATTGGCAGTTTTAACGATATCAATTTTCAACGGTCAACATGAAATTTCCTTTTAGACTTCGATATCCCCGGCGTCGTCGTTAATAATTACATTCTCTATGCAGACGTGTTATAAAATGACTAGTCTCTCATCCGTGAACGAGAAATACGCCGCGAAATTAATTTTAAAAAATTTTTCATACTTTACATTACATTACACTCAGCATACGTAATACTAGAAAAATTCCGGTAAAATATAAATAAAAGAGATATTGTTGCTCCACCGCGTTTTCTAATCACGGACCAGACAGGAACTTGCTTGAAAACGTAGGAACGTTTACTGGCACATCACAAGTTCCTTTACGCTCGGAAAACGAAGCTTGTGGACAATGATATGTACTGAGGTATCATTAGCGTGAGCGTATTTATAAATATGCATGGTATGACTTACATTATATATACATGCCATGTTAGGTGTTATGTTAAAAGTGTTTGGAAGACGATGAAGTATTTTTTGGTTCTGTAAAACAAAATTGTCTCTGTATGTACATATGAGCAAAAATAGAATCTACCTCATTTCACTTTCTCTGGATTTCCTGAACACTGATCGTTCATTTTATTTAAATTATCGGTTCATTGACCGATGAACTGTTCTTCATCTTCCTTTGTGATCCAAGCAACATTAGTAACACGAGACTAACTATTGGTCCAAGCTTAAAAATATTTCTTCTTTTTTCATATCATATTTCTAAAAATTTGGCAGTAGAAGAGTAGGCACGTATATTATCCGCATTTGTGATACTCTATTTGATTCTTATCCGTTGTAAATGATATCAAATTTCTAGATATGTCATAAAAATATAAAATTTTATCTCGTATTTTTTTATAAATATCTAATCTCTTTAAAATATCTCGCAAATTCATCAGGTACACCATTAGTGTGCACCATTCATGAGAATAATCAAACGCGAGTGTGCCCCTCTCACTTCTTCGTCCCGTTCTCGATGTTTGATGTCGAAGTCACACCACTGAGCTCGTCCTGGATTTGCTGAAGAGATTTGCCTTTCGTTTCGGGCAACAGGAATACCGTGAAAAGGATACTAAGGATGCAGAATCCGCCGCACAGCCAGAAGATCACGTAGTTGCCATTGAACGCCTTTTCGAGGTTGCTGGAGAACTTGGTGAGGAGGAAGGCCAAACCCCAGCAGACGAAAACTGTTATACTGGAAGCCTTAGCCTTGACATTCGAGGCGAACATTTCGCCCATTATTGCCCACGGAAGCGGACCCCAGCCTACGCTGTATGTGATAATGAAAATGATGAGCGCGACCACCGGCAACCAGGATATTTTTTCTACCACCTCGTCCGCCTGCGCTGCCTGCTTCAGGTAGAAGTACAAGCCCAGGGCACACTGCAAAATAAATGCCCAATTACATGACAAGTATGTATCAAAAGTCCAAGGGTAAATTCAAAATTTACATAACAAAAAATTCAGCGCTATTGAATATGTTCGAATATGCTAGAATTTTCATCTACGATAACGCATCGTTATGAAAATTTTCTCAAGTTTCTCACAATTTTCATTATTAAATTCCCAAAATACTGAAATATCTTTCAAGGTAACGGCAACGGAAAAGCTACTCGGGTTAAAAAAAACGCAAGAATTGTAATTTCCTCAATTCATTTCTGCCGCGATTTATCGTACGCGCGTCTGCCTTCTGTCGCAAATTATGTAATCGTGCACACACGGTCATGTGGGAGTTCTCGAGCTTCGTGCACTGAATTGCATCCGATGCATTCAATCGCATTCCATAGGAATGCGTAATGATGATTTGTATATGTAATGACGTTCGACCTTCCTCGTCTCGCATTGTACATCCCCGGGATTCGCCATATATTCATTATATTTCCTGCACCGGACTTTACCGAGCACGAGGACTTTACCGCGTCGCGCGTTTATCTTTATCTGATCTACCAAGAGAATCGTGCGAACTCCTAATGATAATCTCAAATCGTGATACGATCCTTTCCGTCGGATAATTAAATCGTTTGCCACGAGATTTCCTCGAAGGCGAGATGAGCGATAAAAGAAAGAGTCATTAAATACCGCAATTAGCAGCAAGTGTAATTATGCATCCCGATCGTGAACACAAGACTGCGGAATGCGTTTAATGATCTGCACGTAATCCGTGAGTACGGAAATAAATTGGCGTGCGATAATTCGCGCCAGTCATCCACAAATTATCGTCAACAAATATGAATGAAATATTTATAGAATGTAATTATCAGTGCTAGATTAATTTTCTAATTTATCTTATTTAATGGCATGATCATGTTTCAAAAAAAGTAAGCTCTGTTTAATCAAATTCAAGTGAAGAAGCTGATAAAAGTGACAACTTTGCGATATTTTATCTAAAATTTAACTGCATTTCGTGCTTACTAATTAAACATAATTTAAAAAATCGCGATTTTCTTGAAATAAAATTAATCTTCATAGTTTTAACGATTCTACTTTAAATTCCTTTTGATTACTTTAAAATTATAATTAACGACAATGCATGTCCACTCTAACAAATTGCTTAGATTCATTATTCTGTCGCAAGGCGACAAAATTACATTTCGTTCCATAAAACAGGAAGCAAACTTTACGGGAAACCGCTTCATGAATACACTAATTTTGGACACACTCTTCATGCAAATTTCTGAATCGATCTGCTGTTTATCAAGAAAGTCCTACGAGAACTTTATAAAAGTTTCAATACAAGATATATTAAATACTAGGTCGCGCATTAATTCTCCTTAAACTATCATGTTTTAAAGCTAAGTGTATACTGTATTATTTATAACTTTATATTGGTTATGCAATGTTTTATGAATGACTGCAACCTGTTTCTTAGAAATACAAGACTCGCAAAAATAGAACAAGAATATATTATTTTTTATAGTATTCCTATTTTTTACAATAATATATATTATGCCAGGGGTCTCGTCCGGATGATATACAGTGTAGTCGTGCTCTGTGCACTAATTAAGATCGAACTTCACTTGGTAAGTTCGTTTAATCTTTCAATTTTTGTATATTTCTTCTAACTTGAATATACCATCAATCGTTATGCCTATATTTAACGCGAAGCTTTAACGCTATTATAATTGATTTTTATTGTCAATTACCTTTGTCAATCAGGCAGTATGTACTATCAAAGACAAAGAAAGATATGATGAGCTTCTCGTAACTGAATTAAATTACATCCCAGATTCAAATCAAATTAATTTCTTTTTATTTTCACGAATGTATCTTTTCTTATTCGTTGTTGATTAATTTAGGTTCAAATCTAGAAACAGGAATAATGACTCACCAGACTAAGTGTCTCTCCGATGCCGGAGAAAACGAGGAGGAACCTTCTACCTGACTTGTCGACAACTACGGGTGTCACCGCTGACGCTAATACCTGCACGGTTCCGATAATAATCGGTGCTATATCCGTTGGGACAAGGGATCCGTTGGAACCTCCGGCATCGATGAAGATATTTTGCATATAGAATAGCACGATATTGACACCGGTAAATTGCTGGAAGGAAACCAAGGCACATGAGTAGATCAGTGCCTTGAAATTCACCTTCACTTTGAACAGTTCCGAGATGCCGACTTGATTCTTGAAAGCCTCATCAATTATCACCTAAAAAATCGAAAGCGAGATTAATTTATTAAGCAATAAATATGAAAATTGGAGCGTAACATCTAGAATATTCTGAAATTAATGGGATAATAAAAAGATCAAATTGTCGTTAAAAGATAAAGTTTCAGTTAAAGTTTGCTGTCCACTTACAATCTAATGTGTGTCTAGTTCCTCAAAATCACTTTTAATATTAATTATTTTTACAATTATTTTATATTTTGCGACTGTTTAAACACTAAAGCAATAACTATTTTTTTTCTCGTTCAACTTGTAGTCACGTACGACTGAAAGAACAGCCGGTAGTTCTGCACTGCGCGAAGGAATATTGTTTGTAAGCCAATCATAATTGTCCCTCACGACTGTGTGACATTGTCGTTTAGGATCAAGGAACGGCCTTAGCCGCGACCTCGTTTGTCTAACGTGACCTGACAGAGAATATACACTCGGACATGCGCTTAGTAATGATCGAGTACGTGCTCGTTATAGTGCAGGTAGCATTAGCGATTACCTTGTCACTCGAGAAATCAACGAAACCATAAACGACCACGAATAAAATTTGCAATTTTTATTAGAACAATTTACACCGACCGCATATTTTTCCAGAGGACAAAATTTTTCATAAAATTGAATATCCCGACAATTTAAATTTGTTAGCGAAGAATTAATTCTTTCTCTCAGAAAGTCAACTGAGAGTTGAATTAATGAGAGTTGAATTCTTGATCCCTAAGAACTTTAAGATTCTTTTAGAGCAGAGGATTTTATAAGAGAAATTTATAAGAGAAATATATTACTTTACTGACTCACCTGTATTTCATCGGCTTCTTTCTGGACAGCCGCTTCGGATTTACTTCGAAGCCTCGCTAGAGATGTGATCGCTTCGTCTCTGCGACCCTGGGCGAGAAGGAAATAAGGAGACTCCGGCATCATCATGAAGCAGATGAAGAAGATCACCGGCAGGAGGGCACAGAGAATCCAAAAGACCGTGTAGCTGACATACGGTCCAATAGCGTAGGCGTATAGGAAACCGATCGTGATAAAAAGCTGAAGAAAAGAGCCCAAAGATCCTCTGATGGAAGTCTGAAAACATATAACAATAGTTCGTTATTATATAACAATTTAATTTTAATATTATTTGACGAATAAAGATTTGAAAGAGTAACTTTATTAGTCATGTTCTTGGATTCTGCGAAACAGGAAAAATTTTTGAAAAACTCAGCAAATAGATTTCATAAACAAAATGATTAAATGATACAAAAATTTATACACATTAAATTATGCACCAATTAATCGTCGTATTTAAAACGGGAAGCAGAAAGAAATCACAATAATGGAAAACTCTGCGTATATGTGTATGATTGTGTCGTATGCAAAATAAATTTACCTCGGCGATTTCACCACAATACATAGGGAGAATTGTGAACGGGAAAGCCAGAGCCAATCCAAATATAAATCGGGCGACATAAAGCTGAGCAACGTGGCCTGCAGTGGCGACAAGTGTCCATCCAATTAAAAACGGTACCAGAGAAGATAGCAATGTTCGTTTACGACCCAATCTATAGAAACAGAAAAAGTCAGTTTTTCACTGTCTTCATTTTAGTCGCCTTTGTTAAATATTTGAATCTGATATGCGCTTCATCTCGCTTCATAAAAATTGGCTCTTTTCTCTAGTTTTCAGCTTGTAGTCTCGGGAAATAGGAATAGTTAAATCGCTATATTGCAAAATTATTCGTGCATGCCATTGAACGATTTATTTATACGATCATACTTTTCTCCGAGGTATCCCGCCACGAAGGTGCCGAAGATAGCACCGAGTGCCAATAGAGATCCTATCCAGGAACTCTGATCCTTGGTGATCGGCGATCCCAAAGGTCCTTCACCTTTTTCCAATTGTGGGAGGATCGGACTCGTCCATCCGATAGTGGCACCAGTCGCGACGACAGCTATATTAGCTGTAATTGTACAAAAAGGATATACAAATGGAAAGTATGATAAATAATTGCAGGAATATTCACGTAACACTTCTTCTTTAATCAATATGCTGTTAATCTCTTGAACGTTTGAATTGTATAATATTATAATTAATCGCGTTGTTAATCTATAGCTTTCATATCGAGAAGCAGCATCTTCTAATCGTTATTTTATCGCTTTAATGGGGCTTGATAAAATGTACATCAATCTACAAATGTGGATTTATATTAAGCCGTAGATAAACATGTGAAGATAAACTATGGTTACATGCCGTCCATTTGCACTTATTGCGTCTGTCAATCATATTGTATTTGCCATATAGTTAATATACTTGCATTGTTGATAGATAATGTCTAAGAAGCTATTATAGTTTAAGTTTTTTCTATCCTCTTTTATATTCTTGTTCCTAAAATTTATACGAACTATCAAGTCAGATTCTAACGAAAGAGTTAAATCTTTCTCATTATATAATTATATGTAAGAATAGAACTGTATATTGTTAAATATCGAAATTTTGCTTCTTTTTTACTTAGGTTAATCATTCGCAAAAATAAGCTTTTATGACATATCGTTCTATCGCGGCACAAGATCTATATATTTTTTACAAAATCTAAATTCAGTTATTTCAACGTTTAATTATTAAAGCTAGAATTTTGTTTGTCAGAAAGAAAAATCTTAAAGGAGATATCTATCTGTCTCGAATAAAATCCCAGATTATATTTTTTATCATTCCCTCCCTCGAGAAATTGACTTTCCGAAGGTGTTTCCGTTTCAAGATTAGCAATTCAATCATGCTAGCGATCGAGATAACTTGCCGGCAATGCTCCGCTGACGAAACGCAAGTCAAAGCGCGCTTTGAAGGTTTTTCCGGCGATAAAGTGTTCTTACATAATTGCGTATTTCAGGTAATGCGGTGAGATTCAAGGCTCGCGATGCTTCCGGTTTTACGGAACAGCGATCGATGCACGTTCGAGGCTTACAAAGCAGAGGCTTAAACTGCAGTGACTGTCGCAGTTGAATTTAATGTACCTTGAGTCTCACAAGATTAAGGTATAAAAGAATTTTTATTTTTAATCCATAACACGTCCGTCGTGTATTAAATTTTTATATTATAAATTAGAGGAAATAAGGAACATTTATTTATTTATTGCAAGAAAATTTTGTACTTACAATTAGAATGCTATCTAACAATATCCTCCACTTTCAATCAAACGCGGCATTTGCAAATTGTATTTATTTTGTATTTATATATTCTGAAAACGTCGCGTATTTATAATTAGTTATTATATCCATAATCCATATATCCATAATTAATTATTATTATCTGATAATATTATCTGATAATATTCTTATGAATATTTATCTTCTGTATTACAAATGTGAGGAGAGATGACGCGAGTCTCGATACAAAAACATTGATTGAATTAAACGCTGATTTGTCACTTCGTTACAAATAGCTTATGTGCGATGAGAAAAAAACCGACGAAGCGGTTATTAATGACATGTGGAATTATCGCATTTACGTGATTCCCATGCAGTTGCATTACCGATCGCACTCATCGCGACATCGAATGCTAATGTGTCGTAAGAATCGCACATGCATGTGCATCCAAAAGACACAATTTTGCTAATATCGTTATAATGTAATATTAAAGTTTTTAATGGCGCAAACACAGGATTGCACTTTGCATTCCTGCGGGGAACGAGATATCCTCGCTAGCTTTGACAACAATGAATTAATCACGCGGAAAGCAGTAAGTTGTATTTTATCAAATTTCATTAGCGTTGCTTTTACCCACTATTGGAAATTGTTTTGATATATTATAATTACAAACGCAATATTTAACGGACACGCGATTAGTGAAGCGTTAAATTTCTTGCAGCATTTCGGGGCGATCGCTAACAATATATGAAATTACAGAAAAAGAATTGCAGAAAGAGAAACAAACGGTGTCGATATTACCGCAAACGAAATTTATGTTTGTAATAATAAATTAATCAAGCAGCAGTCATATCAATGCCAAATTGTTAACTCGCTCGCAAATATGGTCTTTGGTGATGTAAATTATCTTCAATGAGAATTAAAATTGTAACTTTCCTCAAACGATTCGGCATGAAACTTGCCAATTATAATCTAAAACAATTCATACATAAAAGACGTTTTAAAACAATGCCTCCAAAACATCATAAATCGAGACGTCTTAAAATAAAAAAAAACATCTTTCTGACAAGATTCATAAGATAACTTCAAGAATTTTAAGATGTCCTTTAAATATCCTATTAAACATAACAATGTTCTCTGGGGAGTGCATAATTAATTTGTCTGCGCACTGGAGGTCGGCAATCCTTTTGATATGCAAGTAAAATACGAGACAGAACTTTCGCATTCGAGGATCGTTGTCATTGCGTGGGACTATCATCTCTGCGGTGGGGGCTATTTCCTCTTGATCTCTTAACGCGCGCGATAATATACGATTGTCGAGCTACTAATTTGCGTTGAATTAGTCAATTATTTTCTCATTGATCGCCTGACACGAGATGACAGCGTTTATCTATCGCCACGCAATAAATCCGTGCCAAGTATTATCGCGAAAATATACAGATCCAGATAGATACGCGTCCGCGGAGTCATCGCTTTGCAATATAAATAAAATATAAATAAAATATAAATATTCCACGAGATGACGTATAGGGAAAGGTCATTTGATACGTAATGTCTCGATTTTCGATCGTGAAAAATTTTCACGTTGATAATCATTTTTCTGTAATTCATCATTCCTCGATCATACCGTGCACTTGCCATGAACGATTAGACATTCCTCTTATCGTTTAACCAACCACGATAAGATTTATCTTCTAATTTTAAATGACATTACAAATCTATATATACTTACAATAAAATTTATAAAGCTAATCTTATCCTTCAAAAATAAAAATTTACATATTAGATAATATTAAAGTTGCGCTTTCAAAGCTTGCATAAATGATGGCTTCCAATGAAATTTTTAAGCGATTAAAAAATCTCGGGTATTGATCATCTATGGAATTAATTGTACTATTACATATTTACATATTTTAAATAACATCATCAATATTAATTGATATTCCATATTGACATGTTTTTTTGTCGAGACAGAAAGCAATCCCGTTGCGTTATGAGATAATTTCGCGTTTGCAAGTAGAAATTTAAAATCCTTTTTCATGACTGAATAAAAATTGAATTTTTAAAACGCGAGACAGCGTAGTCTGGCGAGAATTCCAAAATAAAAATGTCAATATTGAAAGCTCTAAAAACGCAAAGATCGATGCCCCTTTGCCCCTAAATAAGATATCATAGTTGATGCCGATGCTGTATTAAACAGTCAGAGTCAGAGTCCGACGATGACCCGTCGTTGATTGGCATAATCCTTCTTAATCTTTTTTAATTTTATTTATCGGCTCGTTGAAGCTGTATTCGTATCCATAGTGCGCTCTTTTGTTGCGAATTGTACATACGTGACAATCTGCCTCTTTGTTTACGCCGGCTTCACGCGCACTACACGGCGCGTGCTGGATTATCGCGGGACAGAAATATGCGAAATGGGCGACAAAATGGCCTGGGCGAACGATAAAAATCGATAAGCAACGAAGAGCAGTTAAATCCGCTTATAAAACGCAGCACCGCGCGTCATGAATTGTAAAATGAAAGTTCAATTAAGTGTCAAAAATATGATATCTGAAATTGAAATATGAGAAAATCCGTCGTTCCAAGAGTAGTTGTTAATAAATTTATTACCATTCAACATTTAATTTACTCTATTAGTATTTAATTTATTGATACTTTTAAAATTTATAAGTAAAAGAAATTTAAAAGATTCTTATACTCTAATGCTATGTAGGTATGTATTTTGTTACGGATTGCATTATTATGTAATGTTGAAATACTACACCTGATCCGCGTTTATTTTAATTTTCGATATATATTATATACAAAACATTATGATGTTAAAAGACCGTCATGGAATAATATTGGAAAATCATCAATCATGCCGACGATCGGGAAAAGTACGGCCGTAAGAATTGCTTTTATCGTTGCGATAAGGCACACACACATATGCACATAATTCAGATTAGAGTCTCCCAACAGAAAATGTAATCATTTTCTGCAAAAAAAGCTGGCCTTCCCTTCCGACCGTCGAATAATATCTTGATAATGAATCGCCTAATGAATTACAATAACGAGGCGCATATAGCGAAATTTGATTGTGTATAATTGATTAGTGATTTACGATAGCCAGAAAAGTCTGGACATCGTTGCGCATGTTTTTCACGCGCGATTATAAATATTGTCATCGTCATTTACGTTGCAAAATCGTTTGCATTGACGTTGCGCCACGATCAACTGACAAACATTGACGTCCGCGCGACGAAATATCGAACTATATCCGACACGTGTGTAAAATTGCAACGGATTAAAAATGGGGGCAACGAGATAGGATAACGCGTAATCGATAGTTAACGATAAGCGCGTTCGCGAGAGGCGTCACCGCGGATAACGCGATATTCGGAAAAATTCTGATTGAAAAAATAAAAATATCATAACAATGATATATCCATTACGTAGCTGACGCTATCATAAAACTGAATTTTTACGTACGCGAGATCTCAAAGACTGATAAAAATATAAACAATCAGATAAACAATTCAAACAACGTAAAAAAACTTAGAATAAATTTAACAGAATTTTATATGGAAAAGTATGCGAATCAACAACGAAAGCATAAATTCTCTTCTCTTAAATGTAGAAATTTTTCTTTCATCAAATACCAAGTTTTGTCTCATTTTGTCGTAATTGACGTTTTAGTAAGAACCTGTTCATGAAGTCCACTTAGCGATGTAGATTAAAAGATTTTAATTACGTTGACATCTATTGACAAGATAATAAAATTTTGTTTTCCAATTAATTCCATTTAATTCTAGATAATCTTGAGATTGTATTTAATCAAAGAAATGTCACTTTACGTCATAATAAATAATATTGAAGTGTTAAAAGTGACAGGTAATACTCTAAATAACAATGCATTCTAAACCTTTCATTGACATTATCGCATAGAGATTAATCTTTCGTGCTGGATAAGTTTCCAGTTAAAATTTTTGCTCACGACCGAATGAATTAATTTCAAATCTTCGGGAGTGAAGGCCGACAAATGTGTTTCTATTATTTCTAACATAAAATCAATACAGAAATTCTAATGCATATTGAAGTGACTTTTACTAAGGCAAGTTAATAAATGTATTGCGTCAGATGTATATTGTAATGCAATGTCGCCGTTTATTATACGTATTCCAGTAAAAATATGTTACATGGCCATGAAGTACCCTGGCCTTTCGTCGCGGAAACTTTGACGTCACAAGGACTATGGGCTATGGGCTGTTCGATTGTCCTGCCAGTTCATAACAAATAGAGAAATCATATTCACCGGTTTTTGTATAAATTATTGGTGGTTAAGACGCGGGGATCTCCGTTTCTTCGTTTCAAGGATTCTCGCTCTCGCCGCTCGCGTGATTTCTGATTTCGCGCGAATCGGCATTGCAGAGCTAATCAGAGCTTATCTGAATTTTTATATACGAGCGTGTCGCTGCGCGCTGCGCGCAGAAATTTAAATAATTCAGCGTGATTCTCTCCGAGCGCGCGATTCAGTCGCAGGAGAGGAAATTCACATACGGATTCTTAATAATACAACGAGGAACGTAGTTTCATTCCTTTTCGCTGGCTCCGACTTTTGTAAGAAACACGCATCGTTGGGGAGTCGAATTTGCTGATTTCCATTGCGAACCGGGTTGCTCTCGATCCGATCGGTGATCATTACTGAACAGTCGAAGGGCTCGCCGCTGGTCTCATTACGAATTCGATTAATCTCGCGCCGCGAGAGAGGCCCCTTTTTCAACTCGGATTTCTCACTTCGGGGTCTCGTTCGACCGGCCGCCGGTTGCACCGGTAATGAGGAAGTAGTTTAAACCGATTGCGATCTTTGTCGGTTAAGATTGAATTCGGTCGAGCGCCGGATGTGAATCGTTTAATATTCCCGTCATCCGAGTACGCGAAGGACTCGTCGGTGGACATGAATCGTGGCACGTAGTCCGGCATCGCCCCTCGTTCTTTCCCGAGTGGGTTTTCGACGCTAATCCCTCAAAAGCTCGGGCTAATCCCGGCCCGGTCGATCGGAATCGTCGAGCCGAACAATCATCTCGATTTCTTCTTTCTCGTGTGAATTTAATAGCGAATTGAATCGCGCGTTTATTTTCCTGCTATTTTCCGCGAATCTTCGAGTCTCATTTACATATGTTAAGGAAAAACCCTTTTAAAGACATCATAATGGGAGGTTTTATGATAAACTGTTACTTCTTGCTAAATAATTTAAGAATATTATTTCTCAAATAAAAAGTATTAACGAAAAATTAACAATAAAGTTTTATTAAACAATAAAAATCCTCCTTGGCAAATGTATTTCTATTTATTATTCTATCTAGCAATAAATTCTCACGCTGTTCTCTCTCATTGTTTATTATGACTGTGTTATTGGTGAACTCGAAAAATAGAAGTTAAATAACTGAAAAGTACAATAGAGATCCTTGTATTGTTATAATAATATTTACACTTGACCACACGTATATTATTTAGAATAATATTTTCGTTACATTATCATCGAGTTTTATCACATTATTGTCTATTTAAGTTTTATAAAGTATTATTAGATTAGCGTGCTGACATGAATTATGTGCAACGTAAACAATAATTAAGACTGAATAATTCTGCTTTGCCATCGGTTATTTGCCTGTTGCGTCTTGTGTTAATAAATTATTTGTTGATCAAAAAGAGGAAGAGAGTAAAATTTTACGTATACTGAAATATTTTATTAATGTATAGTAGTATAGTTAAAGTAAAAGAGGATCGAATGTACACAAGAATAATTTCGATTCTCAAGGATATCGATGATCGCGACACGCATGTGCAAGATGCTTCACACGTGGTGAGAGCCAGCTGACTGCGTGTATCATGCCTCCATATTTTCTTCAATTAATGTCACTCATATCAAAAGAGTAAGTGCACCATTAAAAAGCAAATCGTGTGATTTATCGCCCCCATTATCCAATCTGATCATTTTAAACCCACTGCACTACGCCGATGAATGTATAATGTAATCCAATTCTTCTTTTGAAGGAGGATTGAAACAAAACAATCGTGTGTGAAAAGATTAAAGCAAATTTAATGCTACACTATTTATATTTCATGTAAATTATGTAAATGTATTTCGATAACTGTTGACGATCTTTCTCAAGATTCAAAAATAGATTCAAGAACAATTGGAGTACGAAACCGACGCGAACGAAACGTTCTCTTAAGCGTCGAGTCGATCGATCGGGTTGTGCCTAACCCTAACCAAGGGTGATTATTCAGTCTAGCACAGTCATAAATTCACTGCAGCATATTACTGATAAACAGAAAAATTTTCGAACTTTAAATTTAAAAGGCATTATATGCAATTAATTATAAAAATTAAACAATGTATTATTTATGTATTGTACCTGCAATCTTGTTTTATGAAATTCTATTTAAAAAATTTTTCAAATCATTTCCATTATCTGCATAATAAAATAAAGTAGCTATAATTTTCATCAACGAATGGAAAGTAACGGCCAAATTATAATAATGTTTTTGCATAAATAATTAAATAAATATACATTTTTAAAAATGTATCCATCAAGTATTATTCTCATTTAGAAAATAATTTATGAAATATTTCTTTTAATTTTTGTAATTATCGAAGTTGAATTATTTTGCAGAAATAAATTAATTTGTTTTCGCTTGAGGATTTAGCTCTACATATATTGACGGACGCGGACTTACCCACTCCAGCAGCCAGGAACTGAGGGAGCTTGGAACCTTTCTCCGTCATCTCTTCGCCGGTGGTGCGTAACGACGTCCTGCCACGTACGTTTAATTCCACGGATTCTCTGACCGGGGGTGTATCGCACACCGCCGAAGGGGAACTCACTGATACAGGGCTGTAAGCATAGTCTTTATAAGAGCGCCCCTCTATCTCTTCGTTGTCGCGAGTAGGGGTCATTTTCTCGATCTCTCTTTCTCGTTCGACTTCCTCGAATCGTTTCTACGTCTCTTTCCCGCTTATTACTTTTGCCGTTCTTCACGAAGCGCGATCTCGATCGCGGGCCGATCGCCGTCGCTGCGGCGGTGCGGGATGCAACGACCGACGTCCTGAGACCTAGACCCTGAAATGAGACGCCGTGGTCAAGGTCGCCGCGTGAAACGATCTCTAGAAAACCTCCCCATCAAATGGGTGCCCTTAGCCGAGAGGAGCAGGTCGAGTTATAGAAAAGGGATAGATGGGAATTTATTTTCAAATTTTACTTAGGATTTCTTTACAGAGAATTCAATCCGATTCATGATTTTGATAATCAGCAACAACAACAACATTTTGATAATCAAAATGTTTACAAGGAGAGAAGAGTTCTATCAATTTATCTTAAAACAATAGATAAGATACAGTAACTTATTTTGTTAGTCTCTTTTCTAATGCATTCAAATATTTATTTGTGATATCTTCTTTGTATCAAAAAACAAGAGTTTAGTTTTACAATGATAATTAAATAACGGTTACAGCAATGAAATTAAATTGATAATTTTATTTTCATTTTGTAGAAGAAGAAAAGTGAGAAAGTGCACAATTCTAATATTAAATTTGCCTGTATAATTACGTTAATTTGAATGCATTTGCAGAGAATTTCTGTAGAAAAAGTTGCAAATATTACGCGATAAATGCGCCCACTTATATCTTTCAATTTACGTCGACATCAAGATAAATGAAGACATTTATCTGAAGAAATAATTTGTGTTCCGAGATATTTTATCTCTTTTTTTCATGCTCAAAGTACTTTTAATATCAAATCTTTAGACATTAAAATACTGTTACGGCGATCGGTTAAAAAAATTTTTATGTCAGTTTCAACACCAGCAAACTGTACTGGCGAGAGCTACCCTTCGTAGAGTATCACCCCAATTCGAAGATGATTCCCCTATCACCGGTGCTCTCCCTAGTACAAGCCAGGGGAAAATCGATAACGCGCTGTACCAAACGCGTTGTAATAACGCTAATGCATGTGAGTGGCGCAACTGATTAAACCACGAAGCGGAATCAATCGCAACGATGCCAAGCAGAACTTTTCGGCTTGCGATTTCGTGCCGCGACATTCCGTTACACTGATTAATGCATCCGTACTTCGGATATCAATCTCGTGCTATGAACACGCTGTGTAATACGCCAGGCAGTAAACGCCACTTCGCTTTTTTCCTCCTATTCTTTCGTCTGCTTCTCGCGCGACAGAACGCGAAGAGATGAAACGCCGTAATTTTTTTTCACCCGCTGATTAAATCGCGCAGGCTAAAATAATTCGAAGACGCTGTTCTGCGGTTAATGGTCCGCTTACGTCAGCGGAAAAATCAATAAAATCCAGGACGAGATTTACTTGCGTCCTGCGACATCGACCCGATGTCAGGTTACGCACATGCGTCCCGATTGCGAGTCGACGGTAGCCTCGCACAAACGGTCGCGATACTTATTAAACTGAGAAGATACGGAAATAATAACGAAAATTCAATTTCACGATAGAATACTCTCGTAAATCACGCTTGGCAAAGAAGCGTCCTTTTACTTTTAAATGCAATTACGTTACACGCTTATTGGTATTAAATCCCGATGGAAAACAGCAGTTGCCGCTTCGGTTGAAAGACTTCGAACGAAGATAAATAACTTGTAAAATTAATAGTTTACCATGTACACAAATGGTCTTTTACCAAGCTTTAAAATAAAATTTAAAAAATTCTTATTGTTACATGATTATGAAACTACATCGCGCGATTCAGAATTAATTAAACGAAATGTTTAATTTAAATATGCTTTAGGCAAGCTTTGTTACTACGTTGTCATGAGATAAACTCGATTTTTTCCATAATATTTTCTATTAATTTCATAAAATATGAGACTCTTTATTTCAAAAATAAAATTTATTAAAATATAGGTATTAATTCTTTTTCTCTCTTTGATATTTCTTTCTAGATATTATCTAATTAGAGAAAACATATTTTTCAGAACTGCAATTCTATACAGTATTTGTTTTAATAAAATCATTCTGTTCAAAATAAAAAGCTCAGTTTGGTTTACAAAGCCGACTGTATCAGTTATAAAGGCAAATACCAATACAAAAATTCAGTGTGAGTGTATGTGTGCATTTACTCTAGTAAAAGAGACTCACAAATTCGATGAATTCGATGCACTTTACGATTATCCCTTTCGTGATTGATTAGAACATTCACAGACTGATTGGACGAATTAATATTATATCAGTGGAATAATTATTATTATCGCGACGGAAAAATTTCCGTTCTTCACACTCGTTGATTGTTTCCAGAATTCTTAAGGGATCGATAATCGCCTGATGCGCCGTATTTTTTCACGTATGAAGGAAAAGAACTCGAGTATCGGTGAGATCTAATTATGATCTAATTGCTTATCGATGATAGCCGCGGTAGTTTCGTGCACTATTTGAGAGAATAATAGCCGCGACAAGAGTATTCTTTCAGCGTGTGCGCTAGGATGGAGAGGGAAGAAACAAAAAACAGACTTACCGATATCGTACCTGCACTATTACTAAAATGATCTTTCCGCCAAGTGAGAGCTGTGTTATAAGTCCCTGATTATTATTTTTTTTTACGTAACAACGAGATTATCGGGATTATATCGTGCGTGACGATGTCGCGTTAATCTCGATATCTTTATCACCTCATCGGTAGCTCTTGATAACGATAAACGCGCTAATCTATGTAGCGGCGCTTTAGTAATGATTACGCGTAAATTAGTCATAAAATATCCATTGACGTTAGCAGGTTTTGAGGAAGTACAAACATTACAAATCGCAAACACGCAATTTATTGCAGTTATGTTTATTCAGTCAAACGACGTGGCAAATTTCTCTTGCAAAAATTTCCTTCGCTTTCCTGCATTTTCATAGAATTTTCGTATTTGCAGATATAAAAAGGATGCTGCTACCGCATGCCTAATAATTCTTTCATCTCTTTTTTTTAGACTTTTTTAGTTAAAAACAAACTTTTAATGTCGAACATTAACGTTAACTAAACATACAATTAAAGTTGAAAATCGTACAAAAGAAAACATGTGTTTTAGGGACTTCAAAGACCTAATGGAATCAAATGAAAAGTAAATTGGCATCCAGATACCGATAGATCAATCAAATTGTAGATCAGTGGATTGTACAATATACAAACAGGATGCCCGTTTAATTCGTGCGCAATTTGTGCGACGTTTAAAATACGATTAGACCAGTAATTATCGTGGCAGAAGCGCAACCACCGAGCAAGGCAAAACAAGGAAGCAATTTATTCGTTACGTTTTCAACAGAATTATTCCCAACATTTTAATAAGCGAGCGCGACTAATTGCTCCGAACCGAACGTGATTCATAATTTCATTCTGCGACTTTTGCACAATCCGGCTATTAATTAATCGTTATGTGATAAAGAAGGACCGTAGTAAACGGAATAAATGAATCGATTGCACACACACTTTCCAAGGGAAATTACGAATTTATGCGAATAGTGATTGATGTCAATGGTAATTAATAAAATTCCCGCTTCTTATTTATATTACTCTAACTGGATTATTCGAGAGACAGATGGAAGATCGCCGGGCGAGATATTAATCAGAATTACCGATACAGCTAATACAATCGATTTGGCTTCTGAGATATATTGCGCCAATATAATATCGATTAACATTAAGCTTGATGAATTTAATCTGCCAACTCTATCCGCATGCCGTGGGCTACAATTTAGGTGGAAACAATCGTAATCGTTGACGTTTATTAATTCGAGGCTGCAACTGTCCCTGTATAATAAAACAGTATAGCGAACAAAGTAATTTATCGCTTACAGCAATACGTGTGTTTATACATCAAGCGACTGCTACAAATCTTTAACACGTTGACTGCCACGGGCAGTTCGTCAAATCCCTGGACGCCACGCTATAAAAAGCTTTTGGCTGAAAAATGTATGTATTTTTTTATTTTCTGACTAAATTCATTTTATTTCCGATTTGTTTCATTTTCCGCCGCCATCAAGGCCCTTTAATGGATTTGTCATGCCTAATACATCTAGTTAGTACGTATTTGCTACGAGAATAGTCGCAGTTGGCGTCAAAGATCGACGGTACAATAGTACGATTATTCTCACAGTGAGCGTCTAGAGTTATCTTGTAGTTGGCAGTCAACGTGTTAAGCTAGAACATCCGTGAACTAAAGATACTCACAAGATATAATGTCGTAATAATTCGCAAATAAACTGGATTGAGAACGATTGGAAACACTGAGTGCTCGTTGACACAACTGACAACTCGGTAAACATAATCACGAGGTAATCACTGATGTATGAGACGGCATTACAGAGAGGCCTCGCAGTGAGAAGGGTTACGAGGAAAATTATTTTGTACGTCAATAATTTTCACGTGATTATGTTTGCTCATATGCCAGCAGTGGCTGTGTTCCAAAATTCACTGCTAGCGCTGCAAGTGTGCATAGTACACATGAACTGTAGATTTACAGTGCTGGCACTAAATTTTGAAATACAACTTGTGTCAACAGAAATTTGACATTTTCAATCGCTCCTAACAGATTAGCAAATTGTTCGGATCGGCTCTTCCGATTCATTTTGTGTTTGCGGATCATCATATAACTTATCTTGGCAATTCTTTTTAATCTGCGATACAACAGTTTGCCTTTATTAGTCTCCATTATGTTGTTAATAAAGGTGGAAGCAAGCTCCGCTTGATATGAAAAAAATTACTGTGAAAGAAGATTAACGACAGATTTTTTTATTTAGAACGCAAAGATCCTTATTTCTTTGTTTTACATTATTGGAACTGTTCTATAAAAGAGAAAAATAAAAAATTTAAGTGGAAATGTTAAAACAAAAGTTTTATGAAAAATTTAAATTATTATCAATTACGCAACATTCATTTAAAATAGCGCGACATGCTGTTTAAAGCTGAAAGGTAGACACGTGTAAGTTTCCAGTTGCATCAATTATGCGAATAACACGTTTCGTCACCCACGTTTCAACGTTTTCCGCCGCGTATCGATCGGAAAACACAGGTTCGCAAGTACATGGCTCGCACATTCCAAAGGGACTCACTTAATCAGCCGGGTCGTGTCGGGGAATTTTCGGGGACTCGTCAAAAAAAAAGTTCTCATCGTTCTCCCGATGACGAATTCGCCGGACAAACTGTCGAGGTGACGCAAACTCATAATTAAAACTCCTGCCATTTCCTAGTTTTGCGAATAATCGCAGCAATAGGCCAACTGATCTAATTAGCAACGTGAAGAAGTTATTATCTTTCTTTGGCTTGGCTTCGGTTTTTACTCTACACAAACATGAAGATCCTCGCCAATGGCGATTGCAGGCGAATGCTTCCAATTAGAGACATTGCACTACGCTATAACTCGTTACAAGTCAGTTGTATTATTAGTCTGCGTTGTCAAGAAATCACACAACGATATTTTTTCCCTTTCTAACAATTGAAATAATTGGTCGGAGAGCTCAAGAAAATTTGTATCTGAAATATTGTGTCTTATAATAATGACACTTATCCCTTTAATTAACATAATTTAAATCTTTATTCTTAAAATTTGTTTGATGAATGTTACATTAAATATGTATATTGTAATTGTAAATATCTGAGATTTAGAAAAATGTAATAATAAAGTGATACCTCTTAATTTCTCGTCTGAAAGAAGATTTGAATACATGTCGATTGAAGAATATAAAAAAATAATGTACATGTTAAAGAGCGGAAAAATCCTGATTTAAAAAATTGAGGATGTTAAAATATTATTGTTCATAAAAGTTGCAAAAATGGTGGAAGTGCGGTTGGAATAAGAATCTATTACTTTTTATTGCCAATTTAGTTTCATTCAGAGATATTGAAATTTTTCTTGGAAGGATTTCTTTCGCAGAGGCAAAAGATTGTTGCTTTATTGTACGGTTTCATTGTATTATGTCACGCGTACAATATTATGTCGTTGTAAAGAAGTCAGTGAGGAAACCAATTATTACGATGCCGATATTCGGTGCTTCAACTGGTCGACAGGGAGATCGACCGTCAATATCGTTAACGTAATCGCGCACGAGTGCGGTACTGCGGTGATGACACGAACCGGGGATGTAATCGTTGAATAACGTGCATCAAGCGATTACCGCAAAATGACGTTGCATGATCCAATACATCAGAAAATGCATTGTAAAAGAAAAGACATTCAACTAATGCTACTAGTGGGAGGATAAATGAGAAACGCTTAAATGGCAGGATACGGGATATCGCCACGCGAAACGTGACAGAAGTACATTCATCTCGAATGCACTTACGTCGTATCGCTCACTTCGCAAGTGCGTATATACGTCATTAAAACATTCCGCTGCAATCTACGAGAGATAAATCACAATCACGGAATGGCTATCGCGTTAGTAACCACAATGTTAAAAAATTAAATTAACATTTTGCTAATTTACGTGGGAGTAAATTGATCGAAATGTCTCAAGAGAATTCACCAGAGAGAAAACATGCATTTTTTGAGTCAAAATTTTTGCACAATATTTAAAATATTTTAAAAGCGGATTTTGCTTAACTGGAATACAATTTCCGGGATATTTTTCATGTTGAAGACAGCTGCTCCAACATACGTCTTTTATGATGTGTAATAATTCTTTTGCCTCATTCTAGCACAATTTTTGTTGCGCGATAATATTTTCTTGTCCTCTTGACATCTTTTTTCAATAAAATTTAATACAGAAGTTGGATAATTTACAACGATTAATATGACATTATATAGCCATTATTTAACATTATATAGCCATTATGTAACATTATGCGATTTGTTTTTTAACGTTACTAACGCAGTCTCAGTATGTATCTGTAAAAAAACATTTCAATCATTCGTAACTGCGGAAAATTTGTTCTCATTGACTTTAGGAGCTACGATACTTAAAATGCATTTCAGCGACAGCTGGCAAAAATATTCATTCAACGCACGAAGCTCATTTTAATCATAAAAGATGATTTGTGTTCTACTTTAAGAATGCAAAGTCTGTGTCATGCCACGTGGAAAAACTTCCAACGTCGAATATTAATCTTCCTTTATTGTATTCTATATAGAAGATCCCACGATATCGATTAGTGTTTGATATCTCTGTTTATTAATTATACGACGGCAAATTATATTCGCTAAATGCATGCTCCGAAAGATAAATAAAAGAGAATCATTTTAGTTGTTACAAGTTACAAGTTGTAACAAATTTAAAATTTTCCGTCTTACTCACAAATCTCCTGGAAAATTTTGTTTGAGTTTCATGCGGAGAAATGACGTTACTTCAACAAGATTTTATCGATAATTCCTTATCGCATTTCTATAGTCGGCATTTTACTATATAACTTTCTTAAGTGTCTCTGATAAGCTTCCTAGTTATAAAAAAAAATCTTACTGTACGTTTTACATTAGAAAAATCGTTTTATCATCCATTTTTTTCCATTATTTTTTTCTACCAGTAAAAATTTATATTCTACGTTGTTAGATATTTCTCGATTTATTTATATATTTTTTTATTTCTTATTTTAAAATAAATCGAATCGCTTTTTGTAAAAAAAACTCTAGTAAAATAAATACACG